>VDFB02058242.1:9180409-9357556 GCA_007258455.2 Sequoia sempervirens
ACATATATTGAGTCTTTATTTCCTTTTTGACTTCAAATCCAAAGGATTTCAAAAATACTTCCATATTTTCCTTCCAAAATGCATAGTTTGTGTCATCAAACTTAGGGCTATCTATCTTGTTCACCATCTTGGATCTACCTCAAGTGGTTAAGCTTTTCTCCAAGGAACCTTGCTCTGATACCAATTTTTGAATGAACAAGAAAACTGAGAGGGAGGTGAATCATTCGTATCTAATTAAAACATCAAAAGCCCTCAACAGTAATTAGATCCACAAGCATTCATTAAATCCTTATTCTATTATAGTGATTAATCATGAAATGCAGATAACAAAAATTGAGACAACAACACCATGCACAAGAGAACACTAGATTTACATGGAAAACCTAATGAGGGAAAAACCACAGTGAGGATTAGCTCACAATATAAGTAATTGAAAAATTGGTACAAGGGCTTACTACTAGAATATGACACATTGTCCAATAGGGCTCATAGTCAGGGCTCATTTCCACAGAAAGAAAAGAAGATAGAAGAGAAAAGTTAGACAAAGAACAAATTATCAATGCAACAAGGAATCCACCACAATTGCTCCAACACTTTCATAGCCTTGTTTGACGTATTGTGGATGCCTTTAGCTCACTACATTCAAAAGTCCAACACTTTAAATTTCACACTGCTCTACTCAAATTCACACCCTATACTTGTACAATTCACACCACATTCATCTCTCACATCTACCTTAAGATCTTCCAAAAATATGACTCTTATTTATATCATCCTCAACCTTGAAAACCTTCTCCAAGGTTGGAAACACATCCTTTACATTTACAATTTCAAATTAAGGCCAGCATCCAAACATTCCCACAATGGATAGGAATGAAGGTGAACTACACAAATCCTTAGGACCCAAATTTTTCCTAACACACCTCAACATGCTTCCATAAACTTTGAAGCAACTTCACATGTAGTGTCAACACCAAGTTGACCATTACCCATGCTAAACCCCATAAAACTATTAAGTACACACTTCCCACTTGATCAAGATGACACACAAACCACACAAATATTTTTTACACAATTTGGAACAATCCATGAACCATTTGAGATCCAAAAAATATTTCATCTAAACTTGCATCATAGAAATACTTCAACCTAGAACATCTGGTTAACCTTATACACACACTAACGCATGAAACCCACACTGTACTACACCAAATCATGAGAAATATTGAATTCTGAAAGATACAATTAACATAAGAAACTTCCCAGATCTACACAATCTGAAAACAAACCATGGAGAAATGTGAAGCAAATACATTTCTCCCAGACCACAGCGAAAACACTAAAAACCTAGTTCACACATTGGTGAATGTTTCTCACTCAGCACAATGATCCAGAAGCTTAAACTTTGGATATAGAAACTACTAACAACCCTGAACAACATATCAGATCCACACAGGTGTAGAATCAACATGAAGAAACATGGAGCACATTTTGAACATTTGCACAACACTATTTTCTCTATTTATCAAAATTTCTCAAAAGCACTTGGAAACTAAGCACCAAAGACACCATCTTAGCACCTTACATCATTCCAACACATCTCCAGACACTACAACACAAAGATAGCTCCATGTACTCACAACACTTCCTCAATATCTCAACTATACATGCACAAACAAAATTATTCCATACATGCACCAACTACAACAAACTATTTCCCTCTTTTTCATAATTTTCTCAATATCCTTGACATCTTCATCATGAAACAACCTTCCTCAACATAGTTGACATCAATGACAACACCAGCTTGTTGAAATCAATGACAACACCTTCATACTTGCAACAATATATACATGTATAAATATATATATACCATTATGTATATATACACATATAGATATGTATGTATATATACATAATTATATATATGTATATATATACATGTATATATGTATATATGTATATATACATGTATATATGTATATATGTATATATACATATATATTTTTGCATGTATGTATGTATGTATTAAATCATAGTAGGGATTTTTATTGCAAAACAACTAGAAAACTAAATTATATATATACATGCATACATATATATGCATGTTTGTATGTATGTATGTATGCATATATGTATATGTATATGTATACAAATTACATACACACACATTTGTATACATATATGTACATATATAGATATTTTTCAATTTTGAGTATATATATGGAACATTTATTAGCTAGGGAGTGAGATATACAACACTTTTTTCAAGCAAATTATTTTCGAATAAAATACAAATACAAAATAACAACATACTTTGGAGTGTTTCCACAAGTTTTAAGAGCCCTAAAAATAGCCTTCTTAGAACCAAGAATCCAAAGAGTTGATGATGGACATTTTGAAAGATTTGTAAGACTCCTAGCATGTGAGACAAGTCTAGCACATGCTACTTCACAATATTCTCAATGACAACCCAAAGAAACATATAAATGATTTTCCAATGAACATCAAACTCAATATTGAATCATCGTAGGAGTCTGTTGGACACTCACCATAAACTAAACTATATGTATGTATATATGCACAAAAGTGTATGCATGTATATGTATACATACATTCATATATATGTGCATACATATTCATATATATGTGTATGTATATATATACACACACAGTATATATGTAATGTATATATATGTATTATATATATGTATATATATGTATGTATATATATGTATATATATATATGTATATATATATGATATGTATATATATGCATATGTACATATGTACATATGTATATATGTATATATGTACATATGTATACATCTATATTTATGTATGTTTGTATGTATGTATAAATACACACACATATATATGTGTATGTATGTACGTATGTATAAATACACATTCACATATATATGTGTGTATGTATTTATACATACATATTGTGTTTTCAATTTCAAGTATGAAAAACAAAAAAAATAGAGTGAAAACAATAAAAAGAGTGAACATGATGGAGAGAGGAGAAAATGCAATTGGATGGTGAATGCCACAGTTTTGCACATTGTCTGCACTATGTTAGTTCCCCAACTTACCTTCAATAATCTCTAAGGAGTTACAAATTCTTGTGGTCTAATATTATTGAATGGTTGACTAACGAATGGAGAAACAAGAATTCTCTCTTACACTGTAATCTCCACAAGACTTACGTGAGTAAACCTATGAAACACATTGTATTCAATTTTTTTGCAAGTTTGCATTTCAATGTAAAGCATATATGAAAAATCACATAAAATAGGCAAGGATTTGTAAAATTATGGGAGTGAATAACCTATTCCTTGTACCTTTAATATTTTGTTATGAATTTGAATAAAGTTATAGATATAATTTACTATTTTCTAGATTTATCATTTTAGATTCAATTAGGTTGTAAGGAATTCTTTGAATAATAATTAGTGTGTATCTGAGGAAATGTAGTCAATTGCTAATTATCAATGTTTCTTATTAATAATAATGTCCTTGATGGATTCTACACATTTACCATTGTTTTAGAATGGTGAAACCTACAACGTGGTTTAGAAAATTTATATCCTACTTAATAATCATTTGCAACATTTGTATCCACCATTATTATTTGTGAAAGATTTATATTATTCCTTGAATAATGACTAACACAAAATAATAATTCAACACAACTAATGTGTGTGAAGAAACTCAAAACCTTTAGCTACTTATTTCAAAGGCACACAACACTGCAAATGGATATGACAATAAATTGAGAATATCCATTCATATAACTCAAATAGATAAAAGACTTTGAAAAGAGAACTAATAGAGAACACTTTTCATTTATATTTCTTTAAAATAGAATTGGCATGTATTATAGAGTTTTCTTGTTGCTTCCAACACTTTTTACAGTAAAATGGCCACTTAAATAAAGAACGTTTCAATGAATATGCCTATATATCAAGACATCATGATGAGTTAGTTAAAGAGTGTTACAATACACATGAAATATTTCAAAGAAAATTAAGGCTCATTGTAAGTTGCTTACAAAGAATTATTTGGAACTAAAAATAGATTCCAACTTCCTGACTAGAAGAAAATATTGCATGTGAGAAATTATAACAATGCATAACAAAATTAAATAAGTTTTGTTATCTATTGAAGCTATCGAAGTTTATGAGATGGATGAAGAAATAGTAAGCATAATATCATGGAAAACTAGTGTGTCAAACAACCTTGGACTCAAGAGTAACTGTTAACCTACTTGGTGAATTCTTCCTTAATTGGAAAATTAAATTTTAGTATTTTTTATAGCTTGTTTTGATGTGTCATATACCTTGCATCTAGAAACACCTTAGTCTCCTTGATAAAGCTCTGAATTCTTGATTCCAACTTCATTAATTATCCAATTTTACATTGCATAAAATATGATCAACTTAATCATCTTGCTCAACAAGTGTGACTAGAATTAGAGTGATAATTTGAAATTTCTCTTTATTTCTCCAATGGTTTTAGGTCACCACTATTGCCAACTATTGGTGGTAATTGAAATTCCTCCAATACCTTGAAATTATTCATCTTTTCTTTAAGGGTTAACTCAATTCTATTATTCCTATCATAGTATTAAATTGGCCAGGGATATGAGGATCTCTAAACTTTGGATAGAAGGTGATTCATTAAACATTGTTAATTGCCTTAAGAAAAAATCTCCCCCTTCTTGGTCTATTAATGATTTTATTTCGGATGCTATTTCTTTAAGTGTCGAATTTGAATAAATATATATTTCTCATGCCTATAGAGAGGAAAATGTTGTCGCTGATTGGCTGGAAAATTATGGAGTGACATCGGCCAGATCGTGGAGGGAGGATGACATCCTTCCTATTGATTTAAGGAACTTATTCATAATGATCTTCACTATTTTTTTGTTTTTTCCCACCTCCTTTACCTTTGGTTTGCGTGGGTATCATGAAGTTTTCAATTTGATTAGACTTTTAGCTCAGCTAACGCTCATTGGAATTTGTGGCCTCCTTTAGCTGAATTGTTTAAGTATCCTCATTATTTTCATTGGTACTACCCTTGATAGCCTCACACGCTTTCTAGCTATTTTTTTGGCAATTGCTATTGGGTGTTTTCAAATGTGCTTTCCTTTTGCTAGTAATTAATGATGGGTGGGGATAGGTGTTGAACAGAGCCTTTGTCTTGTGATGAAACTAGAGCCAATGTTGACGTTTGGGAAATCTTGCAGAGAGGTGGTGTTACTCCCTTCATGGAGAGATTGAATGGCTTTAAGTCCTTTGTGTCCAAGGAGTTTGTCGATGCTTGGCATGGCCACGTGCTGAGTATGTTTGGTAGGGATACTACCATTAATGAATATTTTATTGTTGAGGTCACGGGTATGTCAATGGAAGGCAAAAAAATTTACAAGGATAAGAACATTTTGTAGTTGGCTAGACAAAATTTTCTCAATGATAGAGAAAGGGATAAAATGGTTCATTTGGACTATGAGGGCTATGATAGAACCAAGATTAAACCAATTTGGCAGGAGGTTGTGGTGGCGTTGATGCATTACTTCACTCTTGATGATAGATATAAGACGTTGTATGGTCATCACTTTGTGTTGCTCAACCACTTTTGCCATGGTAAGCTGGTGTCTTTCCCTTTTTACCTGTTGATGTCTCTGGAAGAGGGTATTTCAAATTTTAGGAAAAACCCTAGAAATCCCTTTTTGCATGAAGGTTTGATGTTTCTTATTGTTGAGTTTATCAAAGCAAATTGCATTGTTAGAACCCCTCGATCCCCTATTTCTAAGGAGAAGGGGAAAGGAAGTGTGAAATGTAGGATTGAAGAAATTAAGGATTCAGAGGGTACGAAGTTGGAGGAGGAGGAGGAGGGCTGGTCCAATGGCTATGCTACCAATCTAGATTATAAGCCATCGATGGGTGGTGTTAAGCCCTCAACTTCCAAGGCTAACCCGTGTGCTAAACGTAAGTTGAAGATGATGGAAGGTGTTGTTGAGGGGTATGTTGGTAAGAGGTCTAAGGGTCATGCAAAGGATGTGGATGATAAATTTTAGGAGGTGGCAAGGAATATTCAAGGTGATGATTCTGGGATTGGTGGGTCCCCTAGGGCTGGTAAGAGGAATTTGATGGTCAATCTGGAAAACTCTACTTAGGTGTCTACATCCAAGGATAGGGGTGTGCGAACCCCAATGCTAATACCTGCAAAACAATAAGAACAAACACATTAGATTAGAGATTGCAAGCAAGAACAAGGATTCCCCATGAAATCCATTCACCAAATTCAAATTAGGAAAAAAGCAATGAAGAACACAATGAAAACAACAAAATAAAGATTGAATCCTAATTAAACTAGCAAACTCATGATCCCATGGGGAAATTGGTGCCAATTTGATGTGAAAATTGGCCCTTTCCCAATTCTTATGATGCAAGCTTGATGTGTTGATGATAATTGATCCACTTTGTTGATGTTGAAGAGTGCTCCAAGCTAAAAACCTGCATAACCTAGCTAAGAAATCAATAAGATGGATGAAGATTGCTCTAAATTTGAGTATAATAACTTTGCATAATTTGTGGATGATCAAATGAAGGAGATTAACCTCTCTATTTATAGATGGGATTGAAGGATGAATTTCCAAAATTGAGCAATGTGGGACTAACATTCAACCAATGGCAAGATGTCACTTGTTAACCTATGAGTGGATGGAGGATGTGCAAGTTTTGAGGATTGTGCCAATAAATGCATATATTTGAATTTTGAAATTGTTGAAATGATATGCAAGAGGGAAGGGAAAATGCATTAAATGCCACTTGGCTCAAAGCAGAGGACATGTAAGATAGAGTTAAAGTCTTTGTTGGATGTACATGTCCACTTGGACTTTTGAATTCAAACTTGGAGGAATATTCCAAAAGATGCCTTGTGAGGAAAATAGAGATTTAATAAATGAATTAAATTTATTTTCATGTGCAAGTGGGAAAAGCTAGAGGATGGGACATGATAAGAGATTAAATTAATCAAGGTTAATTAATTTAATGAGAGGGGTTAAATGATGTGACTTATTTGACTTAGATTTATGGATTTTATTTAAATCAAATAATGAGAAGAATGTGATAAGAGATTAATTAAATAAAGATTTTGATTTATTTAATTAAAAGAGATGATGGTTAGATTAAATTAAACAAGGTTTTAATTTATTTAATTTAATGGATAGACTTTAGAGACTTAATCAAATAACATTAATTATTTAATTAAATAGGGATAATTATATCGAGATTGATTAATTTAATTATCGAGAAGAGGTGACTTGATTAGATAACTGGCTTATTTAATTAAGAGAGGAATATTGATGACTTTAATCAAATAAGGGGATTTGATTAAACAGTTAGACCGAAGGATCATTTAGGATGAAACGATGTTAGTGGTCGGGATCAGATGCACAATGTCAATTGGTACATTTTGCGTGTCTACAAGGGGAAAGGCCAAGATTTTATCTTAAGGTGTGCATGAGGAGGATCCTCTAGTTGGGTCACACTAGGGTAGGGGTGTGTTTTAGGGAGAGATGGATTTTTCTCAGGTGTCTGGTCTGGTTAAAGAAGGGGTGGATATTTCTTTTAATTTTCTTATGTGTCTTGTCTAAGAGGCGTAGGACCTCCACAACAAGCATGAAACCATTGCCCATTGTAACATTTCTACTCTGTGCAGTCTTAAGGAGAAGGAGTCTATTTTGGGGCTTACCATATCTTCAAATGCCAGTGTGGGTTGTGTGGTGGATGAGCTTGCTAGTTTGAAGAGTGATTATGGTATGAGGGTGGCTATGTTGGAAAGATAGAATAAGAAGCTTCGTAGGGATTTGGACACGATCATAAACATTAGCAAAGAAAAGTTGGAGGCCTCGGCTGAAGGTATGATTTTCCTCAATTAGAAGGCAAAGGAATTGACTAGGAAGGGACTGTTTGATGACCATGTAGCTTTGGAACATGGGGAGGATGCTGGGATGGATGTGCATACTACAGATTTGGAGGCTGGTATGAGTGTGCATACTCAGAAAAACAAAGGTAAAAAGGACCCTGCTCGGGATGTTAAGAAAATCATGGAGATGCATGACAGGCTGGCGTCTAAGGATTTGGATGTGGAAAAAATGCTTAAAGAACTACTCTAATGGCCGTGTGGTGTGTCTTTCTATTTTTTGTGTTGGTTGTTTTTTTCTACTAATGGTTTTGATGGTTTGTTAATCAACTGGTTTTTTGTTGCTTTTGGGTGGGTAGTTAACTATTTTATCTTTACTACCACTATCTTTTTTGTTCAGGGTTTCAGGTACCCTTCAAAACCTGTTTATCATTAATCAAAAACTCAAGTCTATTATGATATATTAATACATCATTTAACAATCCAACCACCTCATGTGATTTTAGAATCCTTGTTGGTGTCTCAAGGGTTATATTTTGTATTCCCCTAAGTTGTATTCATCATCATCATCATCCTTGGGATCCATTCATTCAAAATTAGCCTCAAAATTGAGTTTTTCTTAGCATGATTATATTTGGCCTTTCTTAGATTGTCAAACCAAAACCATGCATCATCGACCTTGTGTAAAATGCATCCCATCCTATGATCCAAAAGGTTATTGACCAAGTTAGTAATATCCTTCACACCTTTTTATCTAGCATTGGCTTATTCTTCTCAGCTCATCTTGGATTTGTCTTTTAAGTTCTTGATCCTTAACATAAAGGTGTTTGCATTTTTTAGACATATTATTAGAGGAAGAAGGGGACTTCACAAGTTTAGTTGAAATAATTTTAGCTTACACCATCATTGATTTTACCTTTTTGTACTCATTCAACAAATTTTTATGTTTATTCTATAATTTATCAAAATCTACTTGAAATTTCTTGACTACAACCTCACTAAACATGGTAGCACCCACTACCAAAGATGTAACAATGTCTACCAATATTTTAACAACCAAATTTCCACTCAATTTTTTATGTCCCTTGCAACATAAAGCTTGTTTTAGTATCTAGCTATAGCCCATATAGATAGTGTTTCATACTTTACACTGAATCCAAAACTAAAATATAACTCCTTTGCTTGCTTCTCATCACCCAAAACATTATCCTCAACATCTGATCTCTTGATAGTTCTATGGTTGTGGTAGAAGATATATCCCAACTTGGTAGTAGCAGACAACCACTTTATTTACACCCACTTTCTTTAACCAACCTTCTCCCCTTCTTTGGGGTGATGTTTGTAATGTCAAAACCAATTTGTTTTTGAATAATTTGAGCATAATCTTCATCATTGCAACTCTCTTTGTTGATCCTCATACTTCTTTCTTTGGATCTCAAAATTTGTCTTCACCTTAATAAGAATCATTTTAAATTCATTAGACCTAATGACTTCATAATTTGAGAGGGATTCTCCATAGAAAAAATTACTCTAACATCTTCCACTTCCTTGTCTCCTTCCTCCAAGTTCATCAATGTTCTCTCCAATGGAATGTTCTAGACAATGTCCTTCTTGGGTGAGGTAATGGATTGCCTTATTATTTTCTCATATGGGAAATTTTGATCAATTCCCTTTGTGATTTTGTAGTAAACTAGTGGTTGAGCAAATCCCTCCTATAAACCCTCTCTAGGAAACCTATCTCTTGCAACTAGTGCACTTGGTGACCTAAGGGGTTGGTTAACTAGCTACGCAATTACATGTTCTCTTGGAGTAACCTTAGGAGGCACTACCATAGATTATCAACATTTTCCAACATCATTGCATTATTTTAATTATTTCCTTGACCTCAATAATTGCACCCTTATAGTTTCCATAAATGGTCCTTCTTCTCTTGGTAGAGAGGATTCATCACCATTTTTTTTATCTCAATTTCTTCTTTTTTTAAGCAACTCTTGATTAAGTCTTGTTAACCTTGTTTCAACATCACCAAATTTAAAATTTTCATGTCAAAATGAGAAATGTCACATGATCTTCACACTAATTAACATAATTATAAATAATTGAAAAGTTACATCTGATTTGGTTTGTGTTGAGTTATCATATTAAATCTAGACAAATGCATTAATTTGGAGAAGAAACATCCATTATTTTGCTCAAATTCTTGGGAGTAGTTATCCAGTTTATCTAGATTTACACAAACAACTAAATATCCAATTATGTGAGATATGGTGCAAAATCCTTCTACGAGGGTGTTCATGACTTCATTTCACCCAATGTGGCAAGTTTTCAAGATAGAATGTCTTATAGTTTGAGAGATGTAAAACTTTTGATTTTTCTTTGATAGTTTGTGAAACAATTAAATCATAAATTTCATGAGAGCTAGAGAAAAATAATTTGTGAATGAGTTTTGTGATGTTTTTGATAAGGAAAAACAGGTTTTGAAGGGGTCCTGAAACCCTTGACCAAGACGAAAAGCTACAATAAAGACTAAGTCTAGAGAACCCACAACCCAAAAAACCAAAATGTTGACAACATAAATAAACAAAGAAATCGGTTAGCAACCCTAAAGAAAAACATCAACAACTAGGCTAATCAAGCAAAAGAGTCAACATAGCTACAACATATTTTCTAGAACATTAACTGAGGTTTGTGATGTTACTATACACAATGTGGCAATATTTCATGAGAAAATACTAATCCAGGAAAAAGTTATGCATTAAACTTCCTTTGTTAGGATTGAAATAATTATTGAGAAAATTTTAATAGGTTTTCCTAAAGTAAAATTAGGACTCTTAAAATCCATTAACAAATATAAAAAACTTGTAACTTTGTTAACCATTTGAAAGTTGAGAGGAAATTTTTAGAGGTCTCCATGTTCTAGGAACTCCAAGAACCCCTAATGGTTCCTAGTTCCTTTACTCCCAAAAGTTCCTAATCCACCCCTAAGTCTTGAAAGTTCCTAATGACCTAGAACCCCAACATTTTTTATTCAATAGAATTTTCATTACTTTTTTATGTTTAAATGAAAATTAAGAACAAATTGGAGGTTCCCATAGCACGGGGAACCTCCCCAAGCCTCAATGCCTCAAGGAAATGTGCTCTCATGGGGTGCTATTATTTTTGAATGTGAACAAAATGGATTTGTTGAAAAGGATTTTGAAACTTCAAAGAAAATGCACAGTTCCACAATCGATACCTCACCGTGTTAGTTTTTTAGTTTTCTCAAGACAAGAGTCATTGTAGTTGTAACAACAAATAAGCATAGTATAGTAGTAATTGAGCTTAGAGAAATATATACTTGGGGGTGTAACAGAGAAACACAACATGGTTATGGCACTTCCAATTCTGCATCAAATTATGTTCCCCTAGACTATTGAGGCTTTAAAAGGAAAATATATTGTGGCAGTTTCTGTAGCAAAGTAATACAATGGCATTGGGATCCGATGGAGAAGTTTTCACATGGGACTACAAAATAGTAAGGCTAAGGCATGTAACATAAAAAAATCAAAGTAGCCTTCATAGTGATCAAAATCTAGATCACATCCTCTTGATATCTCCAGTAGCCTTGGCTAATGTAAATACATAGTTGCTATCTAAATTAGAAAACTCTTTGGACTCCAAGTCTTCTAAACCTTGGAGTTACCATTGCCTCCAATTCCAATACCAACATTTTCAATTATTATTGACAGTGAGGAAGATGATAAAATTGATTTTTTCTTAGGTTATGTAACATTGCTTCTCTAGATACCATTGATTTGGAAATAGGTGAGAGAAGATTTAATGAGGGTTTTTTTTATAGTAGAGTAGTGCATAGATATAGCCTTGGAAAAAATATGAGAGCAATAAGGAAGAAAATTCAGTAGAAAATGATGCTTGAGATGAAATAGAGAAATGGTCATTCTCTTGATCACCAAAAATAAGCAAAATTACATACTAAACCTTCATTTGAAAATGCTCTTCACGACCATGAACTTGGATATAGTTTGAATTTGGTTGATAAAAAGCTTCATATATTCCAAGTAGAAGACAAAACACACCCTCAACAAAGAGAAATTTATGCAATTCTTCATATTCTTGCAAGACAAATGAAAGAGGTTAGCTATGCTCTAATAAAAAACTTTCTACTCTAAAATATAGAGAAGCAAAAGGAATTGATCCTCTATAATCATAGTGAAATACTTCCTATTTCTTTTGGATTTATTTGAAATCACTCAAGAAAAGTTATTTGGATCAACAAGAACCTTCTAAGTGTGTTATAATTGTCACAGTGTCACTAAGTTCATCTCCAAGGTTGTAAAGAGAGAGATTATTGTAAGGGACACAAACCATTTTGATCATTTCACTGATGAGTTGTGTGTACTTGTGGTGATTATTGGTAGCCACAAACATAAGTTTGTACAATACATGAATGAAGTTATCTTGATTTAGAAAATTAGAGATATTTACTCTATGACTTTCTTGCAATAGTCACATTTTTACTAGCACGTGTCCATAACTTGAACTATATAAGAGGAAGACTCATTTCCCCACTATCTCTTTATTTCAAAGGATTTGGATAAGAGGTTAATGGTATAAATTTGTGAAGACAAGAGAATTGAAGAATTTATATTCTCCTAGAAATCAACATAGGTAGAGTTTGGAATATATATGAAGTTTGTAGTCTTTGGTGTGTCTAGTGGTTTGGGGGTATAGAGGAAAATTGTATTGCCATGGTATGGAAATTGTGGAGATGAAGACATCACTTGAAGATTCAAAAAAATAAATACAAGAGATAATTTGGTTGGTTATAGGTGTACCAACATTCAACACATGAAAAATGTTTGACATAATACCTTGACAAACATGTGCTCATCAAATTTGCATGAAGACCCAACTTTTTATTATAAAAGCATTTGTATTAATGCTTTTTTTAAAACATTTATTTTAATGAGTTGGAGATGCACACCCATAAAAAGGACTTTGTAATATTTTAAATATCTTGTAAATTTTGAAAAGCGAGTCGATTACAAGTCAATTATGGGTGGAAAAACTATAAAATAAATGATTTTCAATGTAAAAGGGGGATTTTTACAAGGGGAATTTTTGGAGAGAAAATTTTGGAGACTTGGGTTCTCACCCCATACAAGGGTTTCTTGAAGTTGTATAATTTCATAAAAATAGTAAAGATTATGTTCTAAACATATTTATGAGCTATCATTACTGTTTTCTCAAATGTTGAATCAATAATCCCTCTATATTATCATGGAAAACATTAGTTGTCAATTAAAGTATTTATTATTTTTGTTATTGATGTAAAGAAATGTAGCCTTGTCTTACTATCTTGATTCAAATGTTGATATAATATATCTCATACTGTGTGGGATCTTATTGCCTTGTCCTTTCATGATTGTCACATTATTATATATTGCTACATGCAATGCATCATATAGGCTTAGGAACCTAGTTTCTAACTTTTGTGGTGAACCCCTTGTTAATAAATTTGAGAAATATAAATTAGTATTTGTATGTTTGTAGTTAGGTTTTCTATAAAACCAATATTTCTTGTTAGTTTTTTTTCTCCTTCTTGTACTTTCAGGTTAAAAGTACACAAAAAATTCAAAAACCCCCATCATATGAGGGATCTACCCATCTTAAGCACATAAGAAGGTTACTATTTTATAACAATCTCTCTAATTGTTGGTATGATTGTCACTGCTCTTCAAGAAAATAGGGTCATTCTTTGAGATATAATTGCGGTGACAAATATGTTCACCAACATATTTTCCAATCTTTCTTGTTATTTTTCATTTTTCTCCTTCTTGCAATTTTAGGTTAAAATTACACAAAAAAAATTAAAACCCCCATCATACAAGATAAATTTTTTCACCAAAAAGTCTCGTAGAGATTCATCATACCAATGCTCATAGCCTAACCTACCTACTTCCTTCCTGATATTATCAATGAAATGTTTAGGGCCATATATCCTCTCCTCTAATTCATTTCTATATTTTAACAACTTAGACTCCAAGAGATCTAAGCCTTCCCTCGAGACTATGTTAGAGTTTCAAAGTTGGAGGGAAGAATAGCCATTTCTTATGCTACCTTGGTTACAACTTGTCAAATCCATTCAACTACCACATTGTCTCAAGAAAGGCCACTTAGTTTGACACCTAGAAATGAATAATATGGTGTTTCACTTTTGAACTATATATTTTGATGATTGTTCTATCCTTGTGGTAAAAATAATCACCCCAATTACATTCAAATCCTACCTCATAATCTAGATGCTTTGGTCTTAGGAACTTGATGAATGTGTCAAGCAATATATTCCTTCTATACCCTAGCATGCCAAGAATTCTATGCATAAAATGGAGCTAAAAAGCATAATAGTCTAAATTCTAATAGTGGACATCCCAAATATATGTCCTACCCCAAATAGGAATAATATTTCCAACTACTAAAGTACTATAACCCTAAGGTAAAAATTCCAAGTGTATCTCCCAATAAATAATAAAATGTGGCATAAAATAGAATACCACTTAAAAATGGAATCCTCTTGTTTGTTTTAAGAGATATTAATTCTTTATGCAGTCTTTCCACAAAAAAATGAGGTAAAGTCAAATAATTTATTTACATATCTAGGTTGGATGTTTACATCTATGATTTATAATCTACTCCCAAGAATTGATATAGGGTCGTATAAGTCATTATGAATTACTTCTCAAAAGTGTTAATATTGAAGGGCTCCACCTCTTTAACATAAATTTGCTTCACTTCATATGTGCCTTTCAATTTGTGGTTAGGCAACCATTTCACTTGTAGCTACTTTTGTCTTTTTATGTACTCCTTGCACTACTCATATAGTTGGCCATCAGATTGAGGTCAAAGAATTTCCTAATTAACCCCCTATTTAGAGTGAAGATACATCACCACTCTTTCCCTTTAATTGCCTCAAGATAGAGTCATACTTATCACATAGGGAAAACATTAAATCAACATTAAAAAAATATTTGGAACTTCCAATTTTTCCAAATCAAACTTCTAGATGTTCGAAATTGGGATAGAATTATCAGCTCTATTATGACAATAATCAAACAAATCCCACCTAGCAATTGGATTGATTACATATCAAATCAATTCAGCCCTATCTAACAATATATTTGAGAGAGTGCTTGTGCCTTGTGGGTTCTTAACTCTTTTTGTAGACCTTGAGAATTGACTTACTAAATCTTGGTCTAAGATTATTTTGGATCTACCCGACTTAGAATTTGACTAACTCATCTTGAAGACTACAAAAGACCTTAACAAAAATTGGGCTAGGCAATACTTTGTGAATTATAATTTTACCAACTAAATCACATGAACCTTATATTATGAATAACATATAGAAGTTTTCAAGATTCTTGATTACTTACTCATTACTGGTTGTGGTCGAATGCTAGAGGAATTCATTGAGCATGAATGAACACCAATGGAGTCAATACTATTTCCTTATTTTTAGCTTTCAAATTTCCTCCTCTTGTTTGGAGTTAACTTTTAATTGTGTTGAAAATTGAATGTAATCACTTTATTGTTCTCCCACCTTTTTCACTAAATGTACTATACTAACTCAAGATTGATGGCTCAATTGTTGATGAGTTTGATCCTAGTTCAAATTTTAGTCATTGATTTTCTTTGAGGATTAGATCAATGGTTGTTATGCACTAAAAATTTGAAGAAGTTTGATAGATGTCAAATTAAGCTCCTACCATGCCACTTGGGAACACTACCATATGTAGCACATCTAGAAAAATGATTTACATGTGACCTAATAAAATTATCATGTTTTCATCTTTATCGATAACTAAGTCATTATACCTGTATTTAATCAATTGTCTCTTTATTTCTATCACACATTGCACAGTCTGAAGTGAGATCCACACAATTCTATAATTTTTGATGTGATAATCCTACACAATGCAATTAGGTGTCATCATCTATCCTCGACTTCATCTTATCCTTTCAAGTTTTCAGTAGTTCATCACACATCACATGCATGAAAGTGAGACCTTTTGAAAATTTATGATGCAAAGGTAATATGTGATGCAATAAGGGATTTACAACTATCAAAACCTCAAGGTATCTTGCACCCTCTTTGTAGTGAGTACACAAAGACATTCTCTAAACTAATTATTATCATGTCACCTTGACACTAGATGACTCAACACATATACTCAATTTCCAAGGACACATGTCAACATGTTACACTATTACAGTCTCAACAAAGATCCTTACGTGAAATTTTTTATGTGAATAGATCTCACAATGTAATGAAATATTGTGACATATGGTTCACCATATAATATCTATCTAGGAAATCATACCCTTAATTAACATTACACATCACATAGCTAATGGTGGGGCATATAGCCAAGATTGTGATGTTATGGGGAAGTGTGATGTAATGGGAAGCCACCACATAGCAAAAGTGATAGGGAAATTTACTTCATCTACCTAGAATATACGGTTACGGGACATAATAACCCGGCCAAAATAACCCTGGACAGAATAACCCGGTCACAATAACCCAGGGACAAAATAACCCAGGGTCATAATAACCCAAGCCAAAATAACCCGTGGTCAAAATAACCCATGGACAAAATATCCCCATAAGAATATAGAGAAAAGGAAAACAAAATTTATAAATTACATGTATGTTGCTAAAAAAACTTTATTATTCAAATTTTCTGTTAAAGTGTCAAATTATGAGCGATGCTTCTTATATAATCTAAAATGTTATGGTTTTCATAACCATCAACCAATATTTTTAGTCTTTCTTTGAGTTCATGGTATTTTTTCCTACTTGGTTGCCCAGTGTATCCAACCATATATTTCTCTATTCTATTCTCTTGGAGACTCTGTTCTTTTTTCACTGCTTTGATGAATTTTCAGACTGAGTTGTGTGATGCTTGAAGAAATTCACTAAATCGTCTATGCCATCCCTCAATAGTATTATTGGTTATGGGAAGATCATCTTGAGTAGCTGAATAGCAATTCCACATTGTGATTGGAAACTTGGGTGATCATCTGTTGCCTCTTATGGTTAGTCTACCAATCCATGTGTCTTCAAAATAATCAATTATGGTTGTAGGGTCTCCTCATGTTCTGTATAATAAGGAGATTGTTGAAGTGTTTCAAATGCATCAATTACATCCATCTGAGGCACGAAAGCTAATGTAGTAAGTTTCTTGATCTCATATGCAAATACTTCATCGGCACTGTAATGTGTTTGTAGACCTTTTTCTTGAACTTTCCTCCACAAGCATTGAGAGAAATGGAAAAAAACATACCCGAATAGTGACATTTGGAAAATTTTCAGAAATAGCTCCCAGGAAACCTAATTCAAAATTAGTAAGTATAGATTTTGAGTTTAGATCAGGTTGAAGTTGTTTTAATTTTGCAAGTACTTGTGTATAACTGGTTCTTGTTTTTTTCCTCATAATAATATAAGTGAGTGGAAATATTGCATCAGTTTTTAAGCCAAGAATCGTGTACAATTGTTAAAAAATACTTGGCACAGTTTTAAATGTACCATCACTAAACCAATTTTCAGATTCTTTCAGTAATTGCAAATTTTGTGTGGTGGTGAATATTAAAAAGCGATTCTCATCATTATTGTCATGAAAAAAGAAAATTTTCCCCTCTATTAGTAATTGTATATTCAACTGGTGAGATAAGATATGCCAATGTGTGAATATTAAAAAACAATTCTCATCATTACTAGCTTGATCTAAAATGACCATGGGTTATTTTGTCCATGGGTTATTTTTACCACGGGTTATTCTGTCCATGGGTTATTATGACCCTGGGTTATTTTGTCCCTGGGTTATTTTGGTCGGGTTATTCTGTCCAGGGTTATTTTGGTCGGGTTATTATGTCCTGATACCAGAATATACACATAATCAATTCTAGACCAATTAAAAGATACCAACTTGATATAATTATGAAACCATGTCATGACAATTGGAAAATATGACTCAAACTTGAGACAAATGTCATCATAGTGCTAACTCATAGTCTCAAAAGGGTATTTCAAATAAAATCCATGATGTTAAGAGCCTACCAAGTACTACCACATGGACAACCAATTGGGCACCAATGAATTTAGGATACAACTAAGAAATTCAAACTATTAGGAGCAAAAGGGCATTGGTGATACTAAGTTAGCAAGAAGCATGAAGCTGATAAGAAATGGGGCTTGGGGGATTAATACTCATGACTTAAGTGATTTCATTGAGACAACTAGTCACCATTAAAATAAAAACTCGAGAGTAAACACATGAAGAACTCTATGAGGACTAGGGTCTAGACAAATAACTAAAAGATAAACCCTAACAAAGAATAGAGGTTGAAAAACAAGAATGATCAAACTAAAAAGTTGGAACACTCCAACACATTACATAATTGTTGATACAATCTAAGAATGATGGATAGGAAAAAAAATGGTTGTTTCACGTGGTTGTCATTACATCACCATTGTATGAACCACTTTGGAGGTGGAAGACCAATTAATGGGAGGGTGAGCAAAGATCTCTATAAAACTTTCTCTAATATCATATTTAAAATGAGAGAGCCACAAGCTCTAGAAAACAACTAAATCAATCACTTATATTTGACATATGACATTATTACATTTAATGACTATATAAAGTATTCAACCTACTAACTATCCAAACCACTTTCCTAACTAATAATTAATCCTTATAAATTAACAGTAAATTATTAATTCATAATTTATTACATCACAGATAAATATTTTTCTATGTCATGCACTAATAAATTTCTAACAATTTATAGAACTTTCATAATACATCTTACTAAAGCATTGTAATTACATAAATTAAATAATTCAATTTCTCATAAAAGTTCCTAATGTTAGTTTATGCGAATTTTAAAATTCACCAATTGATTTAAAGATTAAATATTACATCCAAAATACACATATCAATCATCTATATTCAATTTAAACATGGTAAAATAGAGGGAAAATGTGAAACCTCATATCTAATGAACATCTTACAAGGTTAATCCTATGAAAATAAAAATCATCTCATTTCAATTCTACGTGTAATATAAGAATGCTAATAATTGTCCACAAGCATATACGAATTTAAATTAACATTACATACTTGTAAATTATAATAAACATAATCTAAAAATAAATATGAGAATCTACAAATATTCGTATGCAAAAATAAGTACATCAATGCAAATGAGATCACATGAAAAAGTGGGCTTCACATATCATATCAAATTTATAATAGAAACATGAATAATGGATAAAGATAAGGAACAATGAGAATCCATGATAAAAATTATAGAAATAATGCACAATTTGAATGTGGGTAGATACAAATAAAAATAAGACATGCAATCAAGGCCTAAACTCTAATATGGATAAATCAATGATGAACAATTAGGGGTGGGTCCAAATCCTACCCAAATATAATTTGAAAACCACAAATAAAGAAGAACATTAAGCCATGAAGATATTTAGGTCCACCAAAAAAAGCAAGGGATGATTAACATCTCTTACATCCATATTAAGGTTAATAAATAATTCATTCAATATATAATTAACCTACATATATGAGCTAACATTTGAAATCATAAATTTGAAATCAAATAAAATTAAACATGATAGTTGGATTTCCAGAGTAAGAAAATTTGGTAGAATCTATGTTAGGAATTTTTTTTTGGTAGAATCTATGTTAGGAAAAAATATTATAATGTTGGATTTTATGGCTTGCTCAAATGATGTCTCAAACTCTATAAATTTATTATGTTTTAGTTTGGTTTATATTTGTGAATGATCTCCATGAGTGTGGAAATAATCTAGCATGTAGATCAAAATGCGTATCCATGGAAATGAACTAGTAGAAAAATGATTTTAGGAGTTCACACACCTCATTTTGTTGATATTTGAAATTTCCTAATGACTAGTAGTGTTTATAAACACCTATGAGGGTTTCACACAATTGCGAGGGTCATGGTCTCCATAGCTAGATTGTTAGTTAGATTGATTAAATAACTTTTGAACAAGGATTGGATATAACAAACAAGCATGCAATGGACCAAAGATGATGCATGTCAATCTAATGCTTTGATAATGTTTCTATAATGTTCTCATAAACATCTTCAATGATTCCTTAGTCATCTTTTGTTGATTTTTGCATTGAATAAAATGAATAAATGAGTCTTTAAATACAACATAACACATAAGTCAACACAAACATGGGCTACATTAGTTCACGACAACTTGTATAAGGAAGCAAGTGGGATTTAGTTTGGATTTTAAAAGTTGAGGGTCCATTACCATGACTACCTAAATAACTTGGATGAATTATGCAGTTGTAGATCTAAATTAGGGTGATGAATTGTTGGGAAAATGTGTCTCAACCTTGCAATTGTTAGAATCCAAGATCACCTGCATGCAAGATGGATACCTATCACATGCAAAAGATATGAAGAACCGAAAAATATGTTCTCTGTAAACCTCTCAGTAAAAATGCATTAAGAGAATCGATTATTACAAAGTGATCAATCCTTATGAAGGAGATCAAGAAACCCTAAAAGGGAAACCCTAAATGAAACCCTAGTGTGCACACTTAATAATTAATAATTAATTAAAATGTGCCTAAGTTTAGCTTAAGTAATAAAGAGGAATAAGTGACTTAATTAATTAATCAATGTGATGTAATTAATTAAGCATAATAACTATTACTCTAACACCCCCCCTTAAGATGAACTTAGGAAGAAGCTAAAACACTAGAATAGGATGCATGAAAGCAAAGATGGGTCCCGGCAACTAGGCCTGATCAGGTACCCATTTACAAATGCAATAAGGAGTAGAGAAGGAAAAACCCAGTGGGACAAAACCCCCTTACAATG
Organism: Sequoia sempervirens; assembly: GCA_007258455.2. NCBI lineage: Eukaryota > Viridiplantae > Streptophyta > Pinopsida > Cupressales > Cupressaceae > Sequoia > Sequoia sempervirens. The sequence goes on from VDFB02058242.1 coordinate 9,201,290, forward strand.
AGATAACATCTGCAAAGAAGCCTTGGAAGAACTCTGTGAAAGTAACCGGAACTTGATATAGGCAAGCAAGGAAATATTCTTCTGTATACTACTGAAACCGGATGAGAGTCACTGATTGACTCAAAGAATCATGATAAAGCAAAGAAGACCCGATGCCATGGAACACTCGAAAACTCCAAACGGGAACAACTCTGGAATCTATGAAGCAACAAGCAATTATTGAATGATGTATTACGAAAATGAAGTGCAAGATGCAAGATGCACTCTCCCAACTGCCAAAATATCCAAGTAATCGCCAAACAACCCATCGGGCCAAATCTGGACTAACTGATAAACCTAGGACAGATACAGAAGAAGGGCATGGATAGCAACATAGAGCTCCTCAATACCTTTCCAACGCCGCAAACGAGGCAAAAATCAGAGATCGTGGCAAAAAGTTATGAGCTCAGAAGTCCAAAAATAACATCTGAATTCAAACAGCAATAAATGTAGGAAAACAGTAAAATACTGAAAAATAAACAGTACTACTGGAAAGTGCTCGGAACCAGCTTTCCGGCGATATCTCGTTTGCCCAATTTCGATACCGTATGCCCAAGTTATGGCCAAAAGAAAAAAAATGCTCTTTTAGAAAAAAACAAGGGTTAGGAGGGCAAAGAGGGGCCGGCCGTACGCTAACGTCATCAGTTCACGAGCTTAAATTTGACGGCCGTATGGCCGTGTTAAAATGCCCCCACAAAATGAAATTTTTGGGCCCACGGTCACAAGTGACTAGAGGTGGGGGGGTCTTTGTTGATCCCACAGTCCTCCATAGGACTGTATTTGGGGAGCTAAGGTGGTGAAATTTTGGCATGGCGCTGGGTCTATGTAACGCCTCTTGACCGAAATTTGGCGAAGCGTGGTGGTGGATCGTGGTGGCGGGTTGCGGATGGTTGGCGGCGGTGGACCCTACCTTTGGAAGTCTGGTGGGATTTCAAAAACACCTTTTTTGTATTTTTCTCCATTTTGAGCCTCGAGCTGCGTCTTTGGGGGCCGTCGACCTGGTCAAAATTTTTTGCCTCCGAATCAAGCGCTACAAAATCGGCTTGATTTGGCGTTTCTAGGGTTTTGGGGCCTCTGAACACGATGCGGACGTCCGTTTGAGCCCATTGTGTCCCGAAAAGATGGCTACCCCCAGATCTTGCAGAAAAGATGCATGTGGAAACCCTTGCACTTGAAACTCACGAGAGGCCATATCTTCAGATCACGAGCAGGCTGCAGGTTGGAGCTCTGATACCATGTTAGAATCCAAGATCACCTACATGCAAGATGGATACCTGTCACATGCAAAAGATATGAAGAACCAAAAAGATGTTCTCTGTAAACCTCTCAGTAAAAATGCATTAAGAGAATCGATTATTACAATGTGATCAATCCTTATGAAGGAGATCAAGAAACCCTAAAAGGGAAACCCTAAATGAAACCCTAGTGTGCACACTTAATAATTAATAATTAATTAATAAATGTGCCTAAGTTTTAGCTTAAGTAATAAAGAGGAATAAGTGACTTAATTAATTAATCAATGTGATGTAATTAATTAAGCATAATAACTTATTACTCTAACAGCAATTACATAAGGTATTGTTCATCTGATGATGATCGGGGGGGAGGGGCGGGGGTCCCAACCTGCAAGGGGTTCAGGGGGATCATCCACTGGCTAGGGGTCTAGGGGGCAATGTGCCCCTTGTGGGGGCGTGAGGGCAACACCCTTGAAAGCTAAATTTTATTTATATTTTATTATTGTAAATTTGGTCCATTCATCATTATGTCTCATATCTGATGGTCGATATTTTATTAGCTTGACTTTCCCTAGAACACAACCCTATTTTATGAGGCCATTGTATTACGACTGAGTATTGTGATTTATTTTGAGAGTCTGATAGCGGTGGTGTTTCCTCTAGATCTCTAGGTGGTGATACTCCTGTGAGAAGCTTGCATTGCAAGTATATTGTAATCTTTATGATTTTTGAATAATATATTGGGCGGATTTTGGAGTGTGGGGTTTTTCTCTTGAAAGGGTTTTCCCCATGTAAATTACTGTGTTGTGGTATGCTTGATATTTATGTCTATTTTTGTTTAAGTTTATATAACTGTTGAAAGATCTGTAAAAGTTTTGCATTATTCTCCTCTCAAGATTAGTGTAGGAAGTTGTTATGCTACCTTAGCTTCCTTACAAGTGGTATCAAAGCCTAATCACCTTTGGTTTTAGTTGTGGATTGTTGGGTTTTTTTGAACTAATCTAGATTTGAGTGGGAGCTTGTGTAGAAGACACTTTGTGATCTTGTTGCATGAATTTTCAGATGGAAAATCCGTCAGGGAGAATAAAGGTGGATAAATTTTCTAGAAATAATCTTGAGATGTGGAAGCTAATAATGGAGGATCTGATGATAGATTGAGATATGTGGGATGCTATTGATTAGAATGTTTCAAGGCCTGCAAATCCTACTCAGGTTGCTCAATATGATGTTATGGACCATAAAGACAAGGGTCTAATCAGATTGTGCTTGATAGAATCTATTTTAATCAATGTCCATGAAGAGACCTCTAGACAAAAACTATGGAAGAATCTTGGTGAGATGTATCAAGAGAAATATTTAGTGAACAAGATTTTCTTGAGGAAGAAATTATATTCCTTGAGAATGGAAGACGGTGGATGAATTACAAACCACCTAGAAGCATTCAATATGTTGGTGGCTCAACTAGCATCAATTGGTGTCAAAATGGATGAGGAGGAGAAATTTTAGATCTTGCTTTATTCTTTGCCTGATTCATGGGATTCTCTTGTTATGGCTATTGGGAGTACTTCTATTATATTGAAGGCTGAAAATGTGGTGGGTTCATTTCTTTCTAAAGAGATGGGGAGGAAGGTATCCATTAGTGCCAAGGAAGCCCTAAATGTTCATGGAAGACCTAAGGAAAAAAGAAAGAAGAATGGGAAGTGTGATAAATCCAAGTCCAAGGGGAGATCTAAATCTCCTAGAAAGTCCAAAGTTATTTGTTGGAACTGTGGTAAGCTTGGACATGTTAGTAAGGATTGCAAAGAAGAACAGAAGAAGAAAAAGAAAAACTTTGATTTTGATTCTAATTTTGAGAAGGAAGATGGTGATGCATTCATTGCGGATTTGGCAACATGCAGGTAATGATGCATGGTTAATTGACTCGGGTGCATCTTTCCCTATGAACTTTAATGGAGATTGGTTTTTTGAATATGAAGAATTTGATGGAGGTAAGGTGTACTTGGGTGATGATTCTTATTTGAACATTTTTTACCGTGGTAAAGTTAGAATCAGGTTTCCTTATGGTAGAATAAAAGGGGTTAATGGTGTGTTGCATATTCCTAGTTTAGCACAAAATTTGTTATCTGTGAGCAAACTAATAGATGTAGGTGTGCAGAATGTAGTATTTTTTGATGCAAGGTGCAAGATGGTCAGAGGTGTTATGGTGATTGCTAGAGGTGTCAGATATGACACATTGTATAAGCTTGATGCATGCACTTTTGAGTGAAATAGTACTTCTATGAAAAGAAATTTTGTGGAAGAAGTGAGGGTTTCACCTTCAACAGATGGTCATGGCTTTTGGGTACCCAAGGATGCTCTTTCTTCTGAAACAAAGTTACCTGCACAAAAAACTATGTTATGGCACCAAAGACTTGGCCACATTGGAGAAAAGGGTCTAAGGACCTTGAAAAATAAAAACCTTATTGAAGGTTTGTCTAATTGTAATCTTGAATTTGATTTTTGTGAGGATTGTATTTATGGAAAAAAAACTACATTCAGTTTTACTCAAGTTCTCATAGATCTTGTGGTGTTTTGGATCTTATTCATTTTGATGTGTTTGGTCTTGTAGATGTTCCTTCATTTGGTAAATCCACATATTATGTTTCATTTATTGATGATTACGGTAGGACATGTGTATACTTTCTAAAGAGAAAATATAAAGTTTTTAGTCAATTTAAAGAATTTAAAGTAATGGTTGAGTTGCAGATTGGAAAGAAAATAAAATGTTTGGGGACTAATAATGGTGGTGATTTTTCTCTAATTATTTCGATAGGTTTTGTAAAGATTGTGTTATTGACAGATAAAAGACAACTCCATATTCTCCATGATAGAATGGAGTTGCAAAAATAATGAACAAGACAATGATGGAGAAGGCTAGGAGTATGTTAAGTGGTGTTGGTCTAGAACAAAGGTTTTGGGCTAAATTTGTTGCCATTGCTTGTTACCTGATTAACAGGTCTCCTACATCAACTCTTGTTGACAAGACACCTATAGAGGCATGGTTGGGTAATAATCCTTCATTAATACATCTTAGATTTTTTGGTTGCAAGGCATATGCACATGTGCCGAAGGAGAAGCGAACAAAGTTGGAGAACAAGGCTGTGAAATGCATCTTCATTAGATATAGTTATGGTGTGAAAGGATACAAGCTTTGGGATCCTATTGCACATAAGGTAATACATAATAGAAGTGTTATTTTTAGAGAAACTAAGCTTTCTTCTATTACATTGCAGCCAAAACAAAGTAAATAGGAAGATGTGATTCAATTTACTTCCACACCTGAGAAGTTGAATCGAGACCCATGGATAGATAAGAAGTTGAGGATAGACCATCTAGCTCCGAATCTTCAGAAGAGGAGGAAGAACCTCCAACTCAACTTGTTTGTAGGTAGATACAAGGCATGGAAAACCACCTAAAAGGTATTTGCTTGATGATTTAAGATGTATTTTTTCTTGGAATACTAATATGGATGAACCCAGATTGATAGAAGAGGCATTAGGTATGAATGCTGCAAAATCTTGGAAGATTGCTATGGATGAAGAAATGACAACTTTGAAAAAGAATGATACATGGGATCTTGTACCATTTCCTAAAGGATGAAAACTTGTTGGTTGCAAATGGGTGTTCAAGAAAAATATTGGTTCAGATGGAGGTATTGAGAAGTATAAAGCAAGGTTGGTTGCAAAAGGTTACTCTCAAATTGAGGGTGTTGATTAAGGTGATATATTTTTTCCTGTTGCAAAAATTACATCCATTAGATTTTTGCTTTCTATTACCGCTACTTATGATTTAGAGGTTGAGCAAATGGATGTGAAAACTTCTTTCCTTCATAGTGACTTGGAGGAAGATATTTATATGACACAACCTGAGCACTACATGGTGAAAGGTAAAAGTAATTTGGTTTGCAAATTGAAGATATCTATGTATGGCCTAAAATAGAGTCCTAAGATGTGGTAGCAAAAATTTGATACAAATGTGTTGAGTTTGGGATTTGAGCATTCTAAATCATATCACTATGTTTATTATAAAATTGATGGTAATCATTTCCTATTTATTGCATTATATGTTGATGATATGTTATTTATTGGTAAAGGGAAAGGTATGGTTTAGGAACTAAAATCTCAACTTGCTGCTAAATTTGAAATGAAAGATCTTGGTGCAGCTAAACACATTCTTGGGATGGAAATTAGAAGAGATAGAGTGAATAGAAAGCTATGGCTTGGCCAAAGTAAGTATGTCAGTTCAATTTTACAAATATTTGATATGCAGGATTGTAGACCATTGTGTGTTCCTATTTTAGTTGGAACAAAGTTATCTATTTCAAATTGTTCAACATCTCCATCAAAGATGGAAGACATGAGTAGAGTGCCTTACTAGAGTGTAGTTGGAAGTTTGATGTATGCTATGGTTTGTATAAGACTAGACATTGCCCAAGCAGTGGGAGTTCTTTCTAGATATATGTCTAATCCTGACAAAGTTCATTGGGATGCAGTTAAAATAGTCTTCAGATAGTTGCACGGTACCTTAGATTATTCCTTGTGTTATCATAGTAATATGACTGAAGACGACATTTCCCTCGATATTCATGGTAATGTGGATTTAGACTGGGCAGGTGATATTAATAGTAGATGATCCAGTAGTGCTAATGTGTTTACTTTATTTGGTGGTGTAATTAGTTGGATGAGTAAGTGGCAGGATGCGGTTGCTTTATCCACTGCTAAAGCAGAGTATATGACAACTGCTCATGCTTGTAAAGAATCCATTTGGCTTAAGAGACTGTGTTTAGATATTGTAATAAAAAAAGGTGTAGTGACAATTTCTGGCGACAGTTAGAGTGTGATATGTCTAGCCAAGAACCCAACATTTCATGCCAGGACCAAGCACATTGATGTACAATATCATTTTGTTAGAGATATGGTCGAAGATGGCAGGGTGAAGTTGGTTAAGGTAGATACTTTGATGAATGTTGTTGATTCTTTAACTAAGCTTGTGAGCACAGGGAAGTTCAGATGGTGTGCAGAGACTATGGGCCTTTCAACCCCTAGCAATTGAGAGATGATGTTTATACCCCTCATGTTGCTTTTGCAAGGTGTTTGACAAGTGGGAGTTTTGTTGGGAAAATGTGTCTCAACCTTGCAATTACATAAGGTATTGTTGATATATAAGGTATTGTTCATCTGACGACAACGGGGGGTGCGAGGGGTCGAGGGGGATCATCCCCTTGCTTGGGGGTCTAGGGTGCAGTGTGCCCCTAGTGAGGGCTCGAGGGCAACACCCCCAAAAGCTAAATTTTATTTATATTTTATTATTGTAAATCTGGACTGTTCATCATTATGTCTCATATTTGACGGTCAATATTTTATTAGCTTGATTTACGCTAGAAGACAACTCTATTTTATGAGGGCATTGTATTACGACCGAGTATTGTGATGTATTATGAGACTTTGATAGCGGCGGTGTTGCCTCTGGATCTCTAAGTGGTGATACTCCTGTGAGAAGCTTGCTCTGCAAGTATATTGTAATATTTGTGATTTATGAATAATATATTGGGTGGCTTTTGGAGTGTGGGGTTTTTATCCCAAAAGGGTTTTCCCCACTTAAATCACTGTGTTGTGGTATGCTTGATATTTATGTCTATTTCTGTTTAAGTTTCTATACTTGTTGAAAGATCTATAAAAGTTTTGCATTATTCTCCTCTCAAGATTAGTGTAGGAAGTTGTTCCGCTACCTTAGATTCCTTATATGAATGAGGAATCTAAAGATCAAAACCAATCTCTAAAGATGAATAATAATGAGATCTAAATTTAGTAATGTCAAATTCACATGAAACATTGCCATTTGTAGAGTTATTATTGTACTAAAGACATTCTAATCAAAACAGATCCAAAGTATAAAGCAAAAGGGCATGCACACAATTTTCACCATTACACTTAGAAAATAAAATAACTTAATATAATAGTTTCTTATTTTATTGAAATATGATATCTTAATTAAAATCATGAAATTTTTGTAATCTATAATAAAAATTAGTTTGATAATATTTATGTACTTGACTATGTAATTATTCTTTATCACCACATTATAGATCACATTCCATGATCCATCACTAGGATGAGAAAGCCAAAGAAGATAAATCAAATCAAATCTAGAAATATTGTCAAATTGATGATATCTTAATATCAAAGATCATTAATATCCTCTTTTAATGAAATACAGTCTTAGGTGGTGGTCCCAAGGGGGAGACTTTCTACAATATTTTAAAGGGTGTTATTGAAAATATTTAGGAGCTATCACAAATAGGGATTTTATGGATTTTGTGGAATGGGCAAGCTTAAAACTTTGAAAATCCAAAAATTTAAGAAGTTGGTAGTCTTATGATTTTTTGGAACAACAATAAATGCTTAAAATAGAAAAAAATATTTTTAAATTTATTGATCAGAACTTAAAAATTGTAGATAAATGATACATAACATCAAAATCTAATATGTTGGTGAGTGGAATTTTCAATCCGGCCTAAAAAAACACTCATTAAAGAAGTTGGTAGTCTTATGACTTTTTGAAACAACAATAAATGTTTCAAATTAAAAAAATATTTCTAAATTCATTGACCAGAATTTATAAATTGTAGCTGGATGACAACATAACATCAAAATCTAATATATTGATTAGTGTAATTTTCAACCCCACTCCTAGAACACCCCCTAAAAATTTGGAAAAAAATGAAATAAAAAATAAATATTCCTATTTTCTTTTTGACAAGATTCTAATTTATTCGGTATAGAATATTTTTTTTCCAGAACCCGGGTCCCAAAAAAGGTTCACGAAACGGGTGCTATTGAACCGCGTCCTGAAATATTTATTTAGGTACATTAAGAAATATTTATTGACAAATTTTACGTTTTCTTTGAATAAATTGACGTCATCGTTTTGAATTGATTTACCGCCTGCCTTCCACATCAACGCTATAAGTATTGCATTTGTCAGTTTTAGCTCATGGTGGCGCGCATTTGGAGTAATTTGCAGCAGAATTCGATCCATATTCTCTCTTCAGGTAGCCATTAGCAACTCCATTCCCTAGTTTTCTAAAATCATTTTAATTGTTCTTAATCTAATTAGATTTATGAGTTCTAGCATTGAAATGGACCTTGAAGTTTTCTCCGTTTCTTTAGAAATTCCTGAGGGTTTTTTGGATACGGGAATTTCTTAAATAAAAACGATTTTCTTGTTTTCCATCTGGGTTTGCTTGCGCATTTAAATGCACAAAGCTGCAATCGGGATGAATGGCTTTGAGATCTGGAGTTTTTAGAGGATGACATTTACATTCAAAGGAAGGTTTCTTTGATTATGACTTAATTTGATAATTAGGCAGTTAGGACTGAGGGTTATAGCTGGTTATGGTTGTTTTCATTGTATTTTTGCAAATGTAGTTGTGGGTCTCTGCCATATTCTGTTTCTTGTTTAATGTTGGCAAGGTGGGTTTTGATATGTTTTCCGCTCTTTCTGTTCTTGGTTCCAGCTTTTGATAGGTTCTCTCTTATCACCTTATCAATATGCCTCAGATTCAGTATTCCGAGAAGTACAATGATGATGTTTATGAGTACAGGTTTGTATCTAGTCCAGCTGTCATTTATGTGAGATTTTGTAAGTGCATTTCTTTGTTTACTATGATTATTGAGGTACTACATTCATTCCAGCCTATCGGCTGGATGTAAATTTATCAGTGTATTTAGGGGTTGTCCTTGGTTGCCTTAAACTTTGTACCAATGTTGAATTGACTGAAGCTAAAAGTTACTATAATGTACTAGCCATTTCATCAGATCGACGGTTTGCAGTTTGGATTGCCTTGAATATCAATTCTAGTCATGAATGGACCTTTTTTATCAGGTTATTTTGAATAAATATTGAAGGCATTTCCACTAACATGGTTCAATGAAACAGTAGAATATCTCTGTCTTCCAACTTTTCCATTTAGCATTGTTGTCTGAAAACCAATTACTCATACTCTGCCATTTGGAAAATGATGCCCTAAAAATTCTGAGTTGGCTCTAGAAGTTTCCAAGCTCCAGGCCTCCTTTCCACTTTCCAGCACCTCCCCAAAATTCCCCCCTGAAAATACACTTGCTCTGAGTTTTTAGGTAAATATTCTTTTTTGTTAAAAAAATCTTTTCTTTCTGTTTTCTTGTCTTGAATGTCTCATGGGGTCACCTGTCTAAGACAATCAGCGCAGTACTTCCTTACCCATGGGACTGGGCTGCATCCTTAGAAAGCAAGAGATGAAGCTTATTTAGACTGCCCTTTATCTTCCAGATGAAATCATGAGTTTCTCTTCTTTTTTGGTTCTCTTCTCCTACTGTTAATTAGAAAGAGAGACAGGGAGAAGCAATTTTTATGACATCATTTGTTTTTCTTCTCCATGCACTTATCGCAAATGCCTTTTTATAATGTGCTGTTTACATGCCTATATTGGTTTACTGAAAATGCTGTCTCACTGGGCTATTAAGTTAATGCAAATAATCAGGAATGCAGTACCTCTAGGTATCTTTCAAAATATATATATATATATTTTAACTAGATGAGATGCTGCTGAACAAATATATTGAAATTGTGCAGAAACAGACATGTGCCCACACAAATAAACACAATCACAAACATATTTTACTGTTTTACATGACTTCGTTTTTTGCTTACAAGGCAGCCAGCTGATTTGGCATCCTGTTGAATATATAACTTTTGTAAATGTTCGTGTTTGGTCTTGAAATCACTGCTCCAAATTCTAGAATACAATTTTACCTTAAAGGCCAAGGGGTGCCTTTAGGAAGGTAAAACTGAGGTTCATCATCACACTATAGAGAGTTAAAGGCCAAATGAACAAGAGTGGATAATGTCTCCTGCACTTTGGGCTCAGTTTAAACCCATGAGAGCGTTTCTAGAGGTGTTCTAAATAGGATTGGAAGTACCTAAAGTTAAGATAGTAGGGCAAATTTAGAAGTTGTATCCAATTCAGGTTTAACCCCAAAAATTGTCACTGGGTTAAAGGCAAACTAATTGCAGATATGACCTCTTTATATAGTTGATAATGACATCATTATAAAAAATGCAATATGAAGACAAGTATACATGATTCACAAAATGATCAATTGATAAGGCTCACAAATAGTATTCTTCCTGTTTAAACTGCTAAATCATGAATTGCAAATATACTGAAACTTGCTCTAACTAATGGTGAAAATTTTGTGCATTTAAAAAAGTGTGATTGAATCACTTGTTTCATGGATTGGTGCCTATCCAAGGGGTCAAAAAATCATAATTCATAAGAGGAGAAAAATAGCAAATAGAAGCAAAGAGGAATCAATCTAGGCATAAAATTCATCAAGAATAGATATCAAATATAGAACATACTTAACCATCCAACATTATATTGCATAAACCCACATGTAAGGAAGAAATGATCATCACAGGGTTTGCAATGTTTTACAAATGCTGTTACATCTCTCAAATCTTTATTACATTCATATCAGCAAGTGTGATTAGAGGGGACCTTAACAAAATGCTATAAATTCCCTCGAAAGTACACACATAACCTTGGAGACATTTAATAACTAACACCCATTATAATCTTTTGGCCTGCAGATGCTTCAAAAACTTATTGACCTCTTGAAATTGGGGGTTTCATTTGACGATTGAAACCCTAAAATCCATTGGAAACAACAAGGACCAATCATTGTAATGAAGAAAGAACTTGCATTTATAGCACATGAGAAAATCATGCCCTTGTTGCTTGTGGCAACTAGCATTAGAGCAGGCATTTCAAAATGACTTATTGTATTAAAGGTGGCTCGTGTGGTTTGCCATCCATTGCTGAAAAATTCATCTAAAACTGTGCCCAAGAGATTAGATCTTGTTTTTGGGTGAGAAATATGCATTTAGAATGTTGGAGAAGTCAAATTGGAGCCTTGATGGTGATTTGGAAGTTATTGGAGTATTTGAAATTGATTGTCAAGGGTTTTTGAAGCAAGGTGGAACTTTGTGCAATTTTTTTGGAAGTTTGAAATCTCCCCTTTGGGGATATTCCTAGTTTTTGCCCTAAAACCACAATTCCAATTAAAATAAGAAATGTAATACATTTAAGAGTATAAATTCACCAATTGAAATGCCCTTTATTAGATAAATCTTGGTGTAGGTCTTGCACACAATATTAGTCATTGGAAATTGATGTTAAATCATAAGCCATGATAACATCTATTTTACTAACATTAGTAGGCATAATGATATCATATAAACATTATTCATATTGAAATCCAATTAAAGCAATAGCCATTCCAAAGTGTATTCCTATAATAGTCTCACTAGGAATTCGTTTGAAATGTTTGCAAACTGCAATCTCAAAGTTGGTTGCCCTTGTATTGCGAAAGCATGGAAGGTGGGTTGCTCTTCCATCCCTTAGTTCACCTTGGAGGCTGGCAGTCCTCCTTGATCAAGCTTGGAAGCTTGAAAGGATTTTTGGTCCATTCCATCTTTGGGTGGCATACTTGATAAGAGCATGAAGGCTGATCGTCCATTCCATCTTTGGGTGGCATACTTGATAAGATCATGAAGGCTGGTCGTCCTTCATCTCTCGTGAACCTGGAAGGCTGGCTGTCCTTCCTATTTGTAATCCATTTCTCCTAAATTCAAAATGGACTATCATATGAATCTATTATTGCATATGTATAACAAAAGAAGCATCTAGATTACTCACAACAATCAATAATTTCTACAAGTATCACTATTGCATGAACATACACACACACACACACACATATAGTTATTCCTAATTATATTTAAAACTTACTTCCCAATAATATTCTTGCTAAAAATAATATTTATTCCAATAGATCTCTTATAATTCCAAATCCTTATTTCCCTTTTATCCAATCTGCTTTCTACTTGATTGATGTCTTAGTGATTGATATTTGAATGATTGTTGTCTTAATGATTGATATTTGAATGATTTGAGGTTAGAATGGTGGATGCTTGAATAGGTGATGTTTGAATGATGGATGTTTGTATGCTTGTTTGATTGAATGAATTGATAATTTATGATGATGATTTGTTGATTGATTGTTTGCTTGATTTGATAATTAATGATTGATTTGATGGATTCATGAGTGATGATTGAATGAGTGCAGATTTGATGTATTGGTGAGTGATGATTGATAAGTGACCCTTGAATGCTTGGAATGATTTCTCCTTTATACTTTATTGGTGAAAGAGTCACCATTTTTCATAAGAATTGAGTCACCACCCTTCATTACTACCTTTTTGAGAATAATAAATTATTTTTCCAAATTGATCTCTCTTGCATGTCCTCCTCAAATGAAACCCTCTCCCCTTTATATCTTCCAATGTAAGGGAGAAGTCACACCTCTTCATCATATCTGCCCTTTGCAAGAGTCACAACCTTTCACCATTACCACCCTTTGAAAGAGTACAACCCTTCATAATTTCTGCCCTTTGAAAGAGTCACTTCCTTATTTTCTTCCCATTCCTTTCTTCTTCCATTAATCCCTCGTCGATTCATATGCTCCCTTCGTTTTTTCCTTTTTTTTTTTTTTTCAAATGAACTCTTCTCTCTTTTATATCTCATGTTTGAGGGAGTCACAATTCTTCATTTCATCCCTTTTGACCATTCATTAAACTTAATTAAATTTTAATTATATTATATTATATTTTTACTTTTTTTTTAAAAAAATATTTTAATTTTAATATTATTATTTATTATTAAATCCTATTTCAAAAAGGGGACATTACAAAGTTTGGGTGCTAGGTAGGAGTTTGGGTCTAGGAGGGACTAGAGAAACAAAACTAAAGAGGGTTGGGGATCAAGAACAAGGACGAAGTGTGGAATTGAGACTCGTGGAAGCACAAGGGAGGAAATCATGTGGATTGGGGGGCGGAGAGGATCATGGATTTGGGAGGAAAGGAATCGTGAGAAGAATAGAGTGGTGGGGACCGGAAGAAAAAGGGGACTAGGGATTGAGAGTGGAGAAGGAACTAGAACTAGGATAATGCAAGGTTTTGAGGTGCAAGGTTTGTGTGGGCCCTCGAGATTTGAGGGGAGGTAAAGTGTTGGGGGATAGGTTTTGGAGGGATCATATATTAGGGATGAAAGGATTTGCAAGAACATAGTCTTAGCACAAAATGGGGATTGAGGGAACATAAGGGAGGAAACTGTGGGGATTGGGGTGTGGAGAGGAAGTTGGAATTGAGAACAATGCAAAGCTTCCAGGTCCCCCAATAAATTTGGAGTAAACATAGAATGGAATGGGGCATTGGAGCGTTGGGGGGCTCATGAACTTATGAACTCCTTGACAAAACACTTCATCGTAATCTTCAATGTTAGAGCTTTTAATACTTAGCCATTTTTAGGCCCATTGATGATGTCAGCAAGAAGAGGAAGTAGGGTAGGACACTTGGAATGGATGTAGGATGAAGAGGAAAAAAATGGAGCATGGGAAGTGGGGATAGAGAAGTCGTAGGGATTGGGGCTTCATGGAGACTAGGAACATAGAGACATAGTTCCTAGGTCCATGATCCACTCAAAGGCTTGCAACCTGCTAGAGGAAAGAGAAAAATAGAGAACAAGTGAGAGTTGGGGTTCTAGGGGAAGTTGTAACCACAAGACTTGGTCCCTAGGTCCCAATTCCATTTGAAAGCAAAGTTGCATGACATGGATACAGATATAGATATGATACGGTGTTAGATACGAACATGGCCATTTTTGAAGACCCCTAATATGGATACGGTTGGATATGACATTCATAAAAATTAAAAACACATACACATATTTAACACATTTTCTAAGTTATTAGAGGAGATTTTCATTACTTTAAAAGCAGTATAGACACATAATTGCATTGGAAGAAGACCCAGAAAAATGGGTCGTTGAAATAGAAAAACGTATCATTTGTCTTCCTTAATTGGTGTAGGCTTTGTTTATACAAAAATAAAATAAAATTGGGTGACTGAAGTTCTTTTAAATTAAGTTTAGGAAGATTCATGTCTGATTTTTTAAAAATCAAATCACATAGTATCCGATACAGTTGGAATATCAGGGTTTTTTGGGCACGCATGGGGTACGATATTTGATGTGGCTAGAAAAATCAGGTTTTTTTTGGGCATGCGTGGGTATAGTATCTGACATGTATCCACATTGTATCATAAGGGGCGTGGGTGTATCTGGCTACTTTGCTTGAAAGCTCACAACCCAGGAAAACACAACGGCTTAGGAAAACACACAAGCTTGAGATTTATCATTTGACTTCCTCAACACAAGGGGTTCAAAAAGGAACATCACAAGGCACAGTTGGGCAAAATTGGCAAGGAATCAGCTTAGTTTTTACAGTTTTTAGATGGGGTCCCAACAATTAGGACTATATTTGGCCTAGATTAACCACTTGTGACCTAACAGATGGCCATTTATTTGTATTTGGAATTTCTTTCTCACATTCATTAACTTAGATCTAGGCTCAAACACATGCACACTCACACAGGTACTTGTGTTGATTCAAAGTTGATTACTCTTATACATGCATGCATTGGGCTCAAAATCATAGCCTAAAAATTGCTACAATTATAATTTTACCTCTAATCTCTGTGAGTTGCTTCCAATTTCCTAGTGACTAATCGCTGTTTCTCCATGTATTCCTTGATGAATGATGTAATCAGGCATGTGGTTCTTCCCCCAGATGTTGCTAAATTGCTTCCAAAGAATCAGCTGCTCTCAGAGGTAAAAGTGGTACAAGATTTTATGCAATTTTTATTTTTCTTTACTCTGTTCTCTTTGGTGCAATGTATTGTAGAACTCTTTATTTAATAATGCTTTCTCATATTTTAATTTTTAAGAGTTAAAAATGTTTCTTGATATTCTTGTTTAGACTGAATGGCGAGCTATTGGAGTGCAGCAGTCTCGGGGTTGGGTGCACTATGCCATTCATCGCCCTGAGCCCCACATTATGTTATTCCGGAGGCCCTTGAATTATCATCAAAATCAACAGCAACAGAGTGGTGTTCAGTCTCAACCAATGGGCATGAAAGCTCAGTAAGTATCGTGAGGAGTGTTAAAATGTGTTTAAGAGTTTTTTTAAGTGACGATAATGATGCCTAGGATTGAGTGTATGAGTAGTGTTCTAGAAACTTTGATGATGGTTGGAAGGAGAATAATGCTTTCTTGAAGTTTCCATTTTCTATGTTAGTTAAGACTATCTTGATAAGCTTATGATAAGGTTTCGTTTCTGCAGCCGACAATGATTGTTTTTAGCCATCATTCCTCAGTTTAGTGGATATTGTTGCTTGTAAATCAGTGAAGTATATACTGGCCTTGTGAAATATTTGGAAAACTTATTGTAAACATTTGCCCATGAACTATTAAGGCACACTTCTATCCCGTATTCAGTGTAAATCTTGATTATTTTAATTGTTTTAGATCCAAAATATACATCAGCCAGGGATATCGAATCGTGGCATAATTATAGTTTTGCACCCGAAGCACAAAATTCTTGTCTCCTTATAAAAATTTCTGAACGATGTTTGAAATCCTTGTCTGGTATGAGCTCATCATCAGGTCATCAACTTTTTAAATTTTGAATCTTTGTTCAAGTAGTGTTTGTAAGTTCATACTGTGGACCAGTTTCATACAGTTCTCTTGGAGAGCTTTCAAGTAGAGTGATTGATGTTTGATTTTTAGATATCCATGAAATAAAAAATGCTACATTCCTTTTAATTTGTGTGCTTTCTAAGCTCACTTTGTGGCATATTTTTGCAAACATGAAGTTTGTTTTTGGTGGCAACGTTGTGAAGTTCTTTCACTCTTGATGGATATCGAAGTTTTTGTTTTGGGTTTCGCACTTGAATACTTTTCCTTAATGATCAAACATACCTTTCGCAATCCATTTTCAAAATATGTAGGTAGACTTTTAGCTTGAAATCTTCCTTTTTAAACTTATCTAAGTTGCCGGTTCCAGTTCAGGTTCTGGTACATGGGTTTGGGTAGACATGTTCAGGTACACGGATTAGGCAAAAGTTTGGAATGCATTTTTTGGAACCTGACCAGGAGTCCATTAAAGTAATTCTCCAATTTGGATTTAATTTGAAATTATACAGCTTAGTCTCAGATTATTCCCATAATATTTCAGAGGCTTCAAAGCTGTGTGGTGCCCTGCTGAACGTTGAGTCGGCCAAAATCAATAATCGCAGCGTCAAGAAAGTTTTGAATTGCACACCTTATACAGTTGACTTCACGAGTGAACAGCGGCATTCTCCATGGAAGAGCTCTAGCTGTTCATGAAAGGAGACAATCCCTTTGCTGATGCAACAGCACACAAACTTCCAAGCAGGATATTCACGATTCTGATGATTACATGCTCAAATGCTCCCAAATACAGTGAAAAAAAATCTACAGAGATCTCAAATGACAAAAAACAAAAATAAAAGAAGAAGAAGAAGTTGTTTTCTGAGTGGGTTTGCTCTGGGTAATGACAAATTTGCCTGGGTTCGTCACAGGTTTGCCCCAGTCTGTCCAGGATGAATCCACAGTCTTCTCTGTATCTCCTTGCAGAATCCCCTGGCATACAGAATTGGAATCTGGAGTGGTTACAAACCGGACCTGGGTCCGGCCAAGGCAGGGGACAAATTGGTAATATAAAATCTTATAATTTAATTATTATTGTTCATCTGCTTTAATTGAGGTGGACTAGGTTGTGTTGTGTGACTTGGTCTGAGGTGATAAAAGGTTACGAGCCAATTTATGTGTTTCATAAGTCAAATTGAGTGCTATGATCGTGTATTTATGACATTTGTTCAAAGTGGTATAATGTGTAAATGAATTTACATAAATCATGCATGTTAAAGTAAATATGTAATAAGAAAGTAAACACTCATGGAAGGATGCAATATTAGATATTTGGATGATGCCTTGTTATTTTTTTGTGTGTAAAAGACCATATCATTTGCACTTCCATCAAGCATTAGTGCTGAAAGTCCATAATCATCATTCGAAAGTATGCAATAGGTGTGGAGTGAAGTTGCATTAAAGCGTAAAAGCTTAGGTCTATATCCCATGGCTTATAAGGATTTGTATGCCATGCCTTATAAGGGGAATGTGGACTTGGAGTTGGTGCGATCTTCGTGAAGTATGCACAACAATTGGTGCAAAAGGGATTATAATACATAGGTCAATGTAGAGTCGGAATGGGAGTGAGCCCTACTAAGTATGTGCATGATAATGCAAACATAAAGCAATGTAGAATTGAAATTGGTGTGATCCCCAAGAAATATGAACATAAAAATTGGCATAAAATGGATCTTGATAGATTTGGAGTTGGAATCGGTGTGGCCCTACCAAAGTATGTATATGACAATGCAAATTTTGCCTTGTGGAGTTAGAATTGGTGTGATCCCCATAAAGCATGCACATGTCAAGTGGTGTAAATGAGATCATGCCATATGAGGTGATGTGGAGTTTTTACTCATTTGGCTCCACAAAGCATGCAATTAACAATCTTGGATATTTTGTTGTGGTTGTATGACCCTTTTAAAATGAGCATATGATAACATTGTGCATTTAAATTGAGAAGAAACTAGCAAAATAATGTTGATACTGGAATGGATGGATACAATAGTGTAATGGCCTTGGACATGAGTCGTGACTTTGTAGAAATGGATCATGGAATTAGTGTGAATATTGTTGCCCCTAGGGAAGGGGAAACATGTGTAAATTGTATGGCCACATTCCAAATGTTAGTTGTAAGAGAAATTTAATTAGTGCCATATAAAAGGTGATCATGCAAAGTAATGCCACTCTAATGCCACATTGAAGAGTTGTTTGGTAATTATATGATTTTATCTCTTAGGGGAGGGGAAACACTTGATTTACATGATATAGTTCTATAAATGCCCCCAATGGGGGAAGCTAGGTATGGTTTGTAATTTGTGTGGCTACATGCAAAATACCATTATGTAAGAAAAGCAAGAGGAATTACATACCAAATATGATTAGGCAATTTATTTAGGTAGACTATAACACTGGAATAATGATGTGTAATCTTTGATTTTGTATTTCTAGGGGAGATGAAAGATTTGGCTTGTACATCAAAGTATGATAAATGCTCTCAAGTGGGGAAGGGTAACGTGGTGTGTAAACTATGTGGTCTTGTGCCAAATGACATTGTGGAAGAGATAAGTAACAAGTGCCGATAAAATGTGTTCATGTATGCATGGTGGTGTGAGAATGTGTAGTTTTTGGTTTTGTATTCATATGGGGAGAGGAATTCCATGGCTTGTGTGATAAATTGCAATAAATGGCCCCATGGGGAAATTAGGTAACATAGTACACATGATGATTACAAGGGCCATAAAAGAAAATAAGGCACGACCAAGTAACCATAAAAGGAAAACATGTAAATTTTGAAGCCAAGGGTTGTGTAAATGCAAAAGGAACATTTGTAGGTAATAAAGGCAAGGTCCATGTAAATGCAAAAGGAATATTTGTAGGCAATGAAGGCAAGGGTTATGAAATTATAGTGAAGAACATGATAAAAAGAGATATAAGCCACAAAGGAAAGTGACTATGTCTTTAATCAACATGAATAAAGTGTCATGGAACACTTGCATTGCTTTGCATCATCTCAAATATATAAGGGGAAAACATAAATATAGGTGGAAAACAAACAAAAGATGGAAAAATAGGAAGAGACACATGAAGAAAAGGGTATGTTCGTAGCTTTGTTTGAAGATGTACCTTGTAAGGTGTCTTTGCACCATCCACAAGTTCTTATGGATAGTTAAAAAAGTGAAAGCAAACATGAAGACAAGTAGATATATGTATTATAGGTTAACATTTTATAAGAATGTAAGGTATGCAGGATCAATCAATATAATGAGTATAAGAGTCATTAACTAAGATGTCTTTTTTCTCCTAATTCTATTGAGAAATGCATTTATATGCATTTTATGGGTTTGCACATGTGATGAGGACCTTAGATCTTCATGAATAGTTGGCCCTTTCACAAAGATCAACTCTAAATGAGATTTCAATTTTTGGTTTAGGAAGCTTTATTTGCTTAGATTTTCTCTTTATTTCTAGCAAATTGTGTTAAGCTTATAGAAGCCAATGACAAATTATGTGTTTAGCACAAAATCTATTTGTTGATTTGGTTATGTAATGGCATTATTGAAATAGTTTGCTTTCGCTTGGGGAACATTTGCTTGATCTTTTCACATATCTAATGAAGTGAGAGCTAGAGGAATATTTAGATTGGTTGATATGTTTTCTAAGAGTTTGATGATTACAATTCAAATGCTTGCATTCTATTAGCTTTATTGGTGTTTGAACAATTTATATAAGGTGTATGGTGAATCCTTTGGCATCTCTTTTGATTTGTGATGACAAAGTCAATTGTAAACTAGACATTGTTGAAAAGAGGTTCATAATTGTCTCTTGACATAGTGATTAGACATTGATGTAGCATAGAGGATTGAAATGTTATTGATCTATCTAATGGCATTCATGTACCATCATACATCTATCAGATGTTTGAATAATATGAAAGAGTGTGGGCTCTTCCCTTGTGTCAATTTGCATGTTCAAGATGACACATCTTAATTTATCTTGTATTTATTCATTGGATCTTTTGCAAATTATCCCAAAACAAGCACAATTATCTTTATGTAGATGAAGATTAGAGATGCATTTTTCAATGCAAACAATGAAAGTAGATTTGGGTCTACCATTTGATGTTATATACAAGCTTTCTAATGAATAGAACCTTTAATCTACAAACCTAATACATACACGCATCTGGAAATCAGACCCCAAATATGCAGACTAAAAATATGTAGCAATTTGTTCCTAAAGTTTGAGACAGATTAGGCAGGACAGAGTCACCTTAGGGCGTTTATGTCTAGCTAGGGCTCTATTTGAAACTTCAATTTTAGAGACACTAGTGACAAAAAGTGAGTGTGTGACAGTGTGCAAACCCATATTTTGAATAAATTCTATTGCTATTTTGTAGGATTTTAAGTTTGCAATGTGTTGTAACAACCTAGGGTTTTGAATTTGGCCAAAATGAAAAGTAATTTACCCAAATTATGTAGTGCTGTAGAAAAATGTAAACAAATTGTCCTAAAGATATGATAATTTCCAGTACTGAAATGCAATAATTTCTTTCAGATTTGCAACAATGTAAAGCAAAATGACACCTTTCTTTCACATGCAATAACACCTTTTTAGAATTCCAAATTAGAAATCAGCAAGTAGAAACAAATTGAGAACATAGAGACAAAGATCTCAGAAATTTGCATCTTTGTGGGCCTTAGAAATGAATTGGAATTGATTTGCCTTGATTAACCTAATTAGTCTAGGTGCTCTAATATGAAAATGCAATATTTTGACAATTGAGAAATGGTAACATAAATTTTCAAGCATATCTGAGAAATGTAGAACCCTGTGCACCTATCTTGAAAACTTGGAGATCGTCTAGATAGGAGGGTAGAGTCACCCAAGGGAAACTATGTCCTTGTAGGCCTTTTCTAGATTTGAAAACTTGAATTTGTAGCTCTTTGTCTGCTTTCCAATGCCTGCCTTGCAGACTTTTGTCTTTAGATCTGAACCTGTAACAAATCTACAAAAGAGATGGTGGGGGGTGGCTATATAGGAGTTTTCCTTAGTTAAACCCCTTGTTTTGGTATTTCTACCTCCACAATAGCTAATAGAATTGTTTGATAATAGTGTGTGCCCTAACCTTAAATGCATCTAAGGTTGTTATGAGCTAAAATGCATACAACCCTACTCAAGTGCATTAGAGAAGGATTCCTATATGAAAATGACAAGATCTACCTAAGAGGAAGTCAAACACCCTTAGGAAATCTGAAACATAATGATACCTTGCTTCAGGCTGCAAGTAGGATGAAGCTTGAATATGAGAACACTTAGGAAACAAGTCATCAGGTTGAAGGAAATGGCCAAGAGCAGTTCCCAAACCTAGAATCCATCGTGCTTTTCTATCATCATCAATCTTCAATCATGGAATAAGACTTGATCAAGTCTGGAAATAAGCTTGAAAACTTGCAAATTCATCTCTTTCTCCAAAATCTTGATTCTTGCTTTCTAGTTTCAAATGGTGAAGAGACTGGGTATTTATAGGAATTTACCCTAATTTCTCAAAAATTAGATCTCGATAGCCAAACTTTGCAACTTGAATTGGAAACGATAAAATGATGACACTAGAATATTCAAATTTGGGACCAAGCAGAATAGGGGGACACTGTCACCATAGGGTGACTTTGTCCTTGCCCTATTTTCTGGAAAGTAAGGTGTCGGGGGCAAAGTATCAAATGAATGCATTTGTTCTGTGCTTGCAATTTGTCAGAAAACGATGAAAATAGGTCTTAGAATACATAATTTATAGGTGTCGAAAATGCATAAATGCAAGGGTCACTAAAATAGGTCCAAACTAAGCGTGAAATTGTACTATCACCTAAAAGGAAGTACAATTTTTGACGCTACAATTTCCAATACACCTTGAGTGCCTAGGGACACTTTCCAAGGATGTCGAAACCATTCAATATGACATAGGATTTATAAGGTAGATGATACCTTAATCCTATAAAAAATGGAATAAGCCCACATCCCTAACTTTGAAAGAATGTATAAGACAAACAATCAAGCATTAGATATTAAATTTTGGACTTAAATCATAGCATAGATAAGGATATGCCCAAACTCGTGATCCTTAAAGATAACATATCATGTAAAAGAGATGAATCAAAGGTTGGGGATGACTCTTAACTTATACCTCAAATAACGATATGCCCAAACTCGCATTCCTAAAAGATAAGGCTATATAAAAAATACTAGGGATCAAAGGTTGGGGATATCATCTAATTCATACCAAAAGGAATTAAAATAGAAGGATGGCCAAAATTGTGACTTTGAAAATAATAACACTTTATGTATAGAAGTTAGGCATTAGGGATCTATGGAACTCATCTCAAAAATAAGATGATAAGGAAAAAATTGCAAGTTTGATGTTAGGCATCGAGGATTTTGAAAGCATGACATAATCAAGCAAAAAACAACTTCAAATTTGGAAAAACCCAATTAAAGATTTGGAGGGGGAAAATAAAAATATGCTTAGGGCACACCAAAAACTAGAAAAATGTGAAAACAAAAAAAATGAAAAAAAACAAATAATAATGTAATGAAAATGACATGAACATAACCTAAACCAAACAAAATTTCTAACATATGACAAATGAAAATGATAAACGAACAATCCCACACACAAACAAACACGAAAAGAAAATGAAATCAAAATGCCATTAATGAACTAGGAAAGAAACCTTAGTTGGTTAATTATGTGAAGGATGATGATGATGACCATTCAAAAATAATGCACAACAAACACACACACAATCAAAACACAATCTTAAGTACTGGAAGTCTCTTAAAATAAACAATGAGAAAATTGTTCATGGGGATGCAAGAAAATGGAGAAATTGGTAGGCTCAAGGATACATAGAAGATAAAAGAATAAATTAAACAAGAACAAAACCTAAAAATGTATATGCAAGAAAACTATCATTAATGTAGAGCTGAGGGTAGGTTGGGGTGACATCATATCCTATACATTATTACACATCCTAAATGACATTTTCTCATCATCGGTAGCATTCTCACCTAATATCACTACATTTCACATCAATTGCATCAAAAACTCTAATTTCCTCTATTAATTGAATACTATTATATTATTTAATTAATTCACTTTTTCATCATTTTTGACTAATTAAATAAATTTCATTTATTTAATAAAGTCCTAATCTAACTTTATTCCTTCTGATTAATTAAATAACACCAATTATTTAATTATATCACTAATTTACTCTATTCCTCTAAGTCAATTAAATTATTACCACTTAATAGTTTAATTAAATCACTTTCCCTTAAACTTGAATAATTGATTAAATTATTCAAACATCATTCAAAAAGGTCAAAACAAACAAATGCAACTTTGTTTGCAAAAGTCAAACATGATTTGCATGTTCAACTCAAAAAGATTAATTAATTAAATCAATTAATTAATTATCCTCACCCAAAATCAATCTATTCTTCAGTCCCACTGAAGGCTCAACATGATTTCTTCAATTCTACAGATTATTCAATCTATTTCCTCAATTCCACTGAACACTCAACTTGATTTCATCAATTACACCGATTATGTAATAAAAAATCCACTAATTCTTCCCATCTAATTCCTCTCAACATCTTTCAACCGTTGATCAGGATACCCTACTACACGATCTCGATTGCTAATTTTCAAACACAAAATGTATATAACAATCATCTTCATCCTAAAAAACAATCGGAGAATTGACATCTTTTGCACAATGAAGTAATGCTAAAACCATAATTGATTTCTTGAAGAACTTTGACACACATCTTCGATCAACATTGCACAACTTTGAAGCTTTTTCTATGCACAAATAGAGGCTTCACATTGATACAACAATCCAACATCATTGTGAATACACTTTGACATGGGATGGCAAAGTTTTCTTTGTTTTTGAATTCATTATGTTATCTTAGGATTCCGTTAGTTGATTTCAATAGCTTAAAACTTCATTTCATGAGTAATGGGTATGAATCTAAATCCTTGTTTTGAATTAGATTGTGTTGTTTAACATTGATTATCCTATGCTTCCCGATTTTCCCCTTACACATTTTGGTACACCTGGTGGGACCAAATCCTTAGCACTAACATTTGTACGAGTTTGAATTAAGCAGTTGCAGGTTCCGAAATGCAGATGCACTTTCCAGAAATGCATTTGAAAAATCTTCACGCAAAAGCTATAGAAAACTCATGTGGTTTCTCTGTCATTCTGTCATAGTCGCTTATTTTTTAACTGCTTTTGCCATTTCTACCACATTTGCTAAAATAATAGGGCTGCTTTTGAAAATTCTAGCCGCTTCTGCTTCAGGAACAAAGCCGCATTTGATAAAATAATAGGGCCTCTTTTGCTTGAAAATTTTGCTTTTGCTCTGTTATTTTTAATCTGAAAGATGCAAGTAAGTTTTCAATTTATAATGCTAATGGTAGCTTGGTTTGAATGTTTAAAAGGTGCTAACATTGTTTATTGCAAGATGTGCATGAGCATGGCATCTGTTTATCCAAGAATAAACTAACAATTTTATTGTAGAGAAGGCGAATGGTCCAAGTCAATTTTTATAAGCTTTTATAGTTTTAGAGAATTTTTAAATTTGGTTCTTAAAAATGAACCCCACGACTCACACACTTTCATTTTGGTGTTCTAAAAAGAATCTTTCAAAAAGCTTTCTAGTTTAGAAAATTTTCGATTTGGTGCTTAAAAAGAATCTTTCAAAAAGCTGTCTAAGTTTAGAAAAAGATTTTGATTTGGTGCTTAAAAAGAACATTCAAAAAGCTTTTTAGTTAAAACATCTTTTGATTGGTGCTATAAAAATGAACCCCACAAACTTACATGCTTTCGTTTTGGTGTTCTAAAAAGAATTTTCAAAAGCTTTCGTAGATTATAACAACACTTTACTTTTTGTGCTCTAAAATGAAATGCAGTCTTTTTGACCAAACACTTTCAATATGTTGACAAAACAAATGATTTACTTTTGTTGACCAATTAAGATAAGGATTGTTAGAAACACTCAATTTCGGGCTTTAAAACTGGATAAATACATCCTGACTTGCATATTTCTATCTATTTGTTTGAAATCCAAAATACTTCAATTTGGTGCACATAAAATCAAATTGCTATCTTGTACACATTTCATTTCCTTTTTTTGGATAGCACTGCTCGAGGGGCTTAAAAAGAATATTGCAATGAAGTGTATACTGTGCCTTCCATGTCTGGCAAACTAAAGTGTCTATCCTCTCCCTTCGCATTTTTGGCGATCTTGGGTGATGAAAATAATTTTTGAGTTTTGCACTTTGTTTATTACAATTTTACTTTAAAAAGGGGGCTTGCTACGAGATACGTCCCGCGATGGAGAACTCATAAGCAAGGTATTGAAGCACATTTACTAGTGGGCTATATCAAAGGTTGTGAAATCGTAAGAAAGTAGCTTTTATTTGAGACGTATAACATACTGCACCTAATCCTACACCTTAAGTGGAAAGGAATGGTTAAAGAGTTTTAAGTGACCAGCAGGATGAAACAATATATGTAAGGGTGTTCAGAGTTTTTCATTAAAAACCTTGTTTCAGAGGCCATCCATGTTTTCTGAAACATTCTTTGAAAGTGGTGCATCAGAACTTTGCTTTCGAGAAGTTACTTACCAAGTCTGACTTTTGGTTGAGGTGTAGAGCTTAAGACTTCATTCTTAACATACCTCTACACTCCTCCATAAGTTGCATGTAAAATAATTCCTTCGAGGCATGAGGTAAGCCTACCTAAAAGAGTGTACCTACCTAGGATGACTTGATTGATGCATGCCAAGGTTACTTTATTGACATCAAATATTTGCTTGAATTAAAATGAACACATCAAAACAAGCATTAAACATGGTTATCAAACTTCAAACCCTTTAGGCTTAGTGGGAATACTTTGAAAAGAGCCCTATATTTGCACTCCTAAAAAGATATCTTAAACAATATCTTTAAGGTTTATGAATATTTAGGCCCACATTTCAAGTCACACTAAGGACAAAGTCAACATTGGAAACTATGATTTTAGCATTTCTACTTCCACGAACTTTGAGCTTTTGTGGAAATAAAAGTGCTTAAAGTTATATAAATTTTAGAGTCAAATAGTTTTGATTGTTGTGTTGCATTCTATCACTTGCCAAAATATCAAAAGACAAAATCAGATCAAAATGAGACATCAAAATTGCAAAATTATCCGAACTTTTGCCAATATAAAAACTCGAAAACAAATTTGCACAAAATATCACTATTGCTGTTGTTTATGCCACACTTGATCTAAAACTAGCCACAACCAACCTAAAACAATATGCTTTTTCTCTCTTGATTTTGATAGTCAATATCAAAACCTATCGCTTTTGCAAATCAGAACGCAGTTGACCTCAAAATTATCGAAGTTGATCTTTTTCCTATCACACTTTACATATTTTCTTAGCCACAGTTGACTAAAAACTGGTCACTTTTGCCTGCACAATTCACCAATTAGAAAATTATAAATAGAAACCACTTTTGAGAAATTTTATTGCAGTTGCTCTTCATATTTGGTCACAATTGACCAAAATCTGGCCGCTTTTGACAAGAATTATCGCTATTGTCCCAAAACTGTCGCTGTTGCTCTGTTTTCTGGTGCAAGTCAAAAGACTAATTCAAAACTGGTTACAAATCTTGTAAGAACGAAAACACTTAGATTCCCAAAACACGTCATATTTATATCAGTCCATCATCCGCTTTGCAAAAACAAACACTCCAACCTACTTTTAGGATTCAAAATCAAAACAAACAACTTGGATCATTCCTTCACTCAAACTTCTAAGATATCAACATTTGCTTGAACCTCAAGGCTAGCTCAAGTAGATTCTTCACAACATATCCTCTAGAAAAATGAAGTGAAATATCGATCCAAATCTTCAACATTTTGAATCCCAAAAATAGATTCATTTACCACATCACTCACTTACGACCATTTGGAATCCAATTGCTCCAGTTCAACAACCAAACCTTATGCACCAATTGAAGGTGAACAAATGGACATCATCAGTAGTTTGAGAAGCTTTGTATTTGAGAGAAATGAAACACCAACTCAGTGGAGGAACGCAACTAATATCCTAGACAAAGAGGAACAAAAAGTGGATCTTGTGGCTGGAAGGCTAGTATTACCACCTCCTGCATGGCAATAGATACCATTCTTTTGAAACAGAAAATACCAAAACACTCAAAAAATAGAAAATCCCAAAAACAAAGCATTAAGTTCATTTCATAAGTTAGAAATCACCAACTTTCATAAAAATATTGGCTCTTGTTTATGACAACTACGAGATCCCAACATAGAAAAAACATGGAAGCCAACAAAAGTAGCTCTAGTATACCCCCAACAAACACCACAAATGATGGAAGTGACCCATGGGGTTATAGACCAAGTGACCTCATAACTCCTCAAAAGGAACCAACATTCAAAGCGACATCATGTAATACTCCTCCAGTCCAAGCACTGCTAACAGGTATTATGACATTGAACCCTAGTTTAGTGATGGAATTAATTATAGTCCTTCTACTTAATTCTTAAGGTGTGTCTTTTGTTCTAGGAGTGTGATACTCTGATTGTGGATGTTACTTATGTGACCTTATTCATGATAGAGATTAGAATATAGTGTGTAGTATGATTATGGTGCATCTTTCTATTAGATATGTTCATTTCCCTATTATATATATATATATATATATATATATATATATATATATATATATATATATAGTGGACTAACGATTTGATGACATGCTTCATGTATCATGTGTGTGACCTGTCTGTGGTGCGAGGGGATGATTTCATGTCACTCTCTTAGGAGAGACACATGGCATCATGATTCTCCTACACCAATGCGTGAGTGTGGGTTATATATTATGTTGGTATATATGTACATGTTCTTGGTTTGTGGTGCTAGATTGTAGGTACTAGACATCGACTCCACTTGATCTCATAGGTCTAGGCATGCATAAAAACAATCCCGATGGTGGTACGTGGAGATAACATAGGGCTCTAAATATCCTAGCCTTGAACCATTGCCTCATAGGAGGTGACATTGTTAGTTGTAGTCACCTGTTCGATATGCCATTAAGGCAATATCCTTTACCCTGGTTCGTAAATGGTTTTGGTGGAGTGATTTGTGTTGCATTAATATTTTAATTATGTTTAATTATGTCTTTTGATTTTTGGTTGGTTAAAATTCTCCTTAAGATATTATATTTTTGCATATATATATATATATGTGTATTATGTTTTATGAAAATAAGGTTATAAATATTAACATATTCTAATGTTATTTATTAAATATTAATATGTTTATTAGCAAATATTTAAATATTAATATGTAAGCATATGTTATATTTGTGTTTTGATATTCTATTTTGGTGGAGTGGCTATTTTTAAGGAGGTTCTTTTATCTTTTAAAATGTTTTGAATTTATTTGGTGGGAAACCCTAAATAAATGAGTTAATTATGTGAGTTTATTTATGCCTTTTTTTGTTATTATATTTTGGTGGGAAGTTACATTTTAGTTTTGATGTTTAATTAATTATATTTTGAGGGAGTTGGTTGAGATTCCTGCAGAGGGAATGGGATGAGATTTTAAGGAAGTTTGTGGGAGATTTTGGTGGGGGGGGGCATTTCTTGAATTCATTTTTATGCAAGTTAGGGAGAATTGGGAGAGGGGAGTGAAATTATGCTTTTTTGGGGGTTTGAGAATGGAGAGAAAATGGAGAGATTTTACATGGTTTTGAAGTAAATTTTTAAAGGTTTTTGGGAAATTTTGAGTGGTTTTGAATTGAAATTTGGAGGAGAGTGAATTGGAATTCAATTATGGTTTGAGGGGAATGGATTTGCTCCTATATTGTGTGGAATACTATTTTTTAATCGTGCTTTGGATTAGAGATTTGGGTTTGGAAAACTTCTTCAATTTTCAACTTCTTGCATTCAAAATTTTCATGTTTTGAGGTAGGTTTTGTACTTAATTTATAATTTTGTGTTTTAAATTCATAGAGATTTATATGGATGTTATAGAATATGTTATTTGAATGTTTTGAAGTGTTTTTTTCAAGTGATGAAATGCTGCTATATGCTGGGTTTCTCATTTTGATGTTTGACTATAATTGGGTATTACCGAAAAGAGGGTTTTTAAGGGAGCCACTTGTTGTTTCGTATTTTTTTGAATTTTTGAGACATTTATGGTCAATTCAACCCACACTAGTAAATAGTCGAGGGTCAAATCTGAAATGGGTTTTTGATGAATTTGGATTTCTAGTTGATTTGACTATTTTATGGTTGGCAGACTTGATTGCTGTCAAGAGGGATTTAGCTCCATTTCGAGGTAGGGTTTTTGTAGTTCTTGTCCTTTCATTAGAATTCTATTGAAATGGAATCTTTGTGGAATGTTTTCATGCTGTTTTATGTGTATTCTTATTTTTGAAAATGATGGTGTTGCTATGCTTTTAATAGCATATGAATGTTTCTTTCACCCTCCTCCGTTTTTAGGATTTTAAGGGTTGTTTTGGGAATATGTTTGCAAAACTCATTAAATGGATTTATTTATTTTATTTCTTGGGTCATTATTTCTTGTTGCTAGAAGGTTGCAGGTGTATTGTTTGGTCCTATATGATTCATTGGTGTTATCTTTTCAATTTCGTGGAGTTGTGTTTAGTTTCGTAAAGATTGGAGTTGTTTCATGCATCTATTGGTAGCCTTGTTTTTGATTCGTGAATAATCGGATTTAATCACTCACCATTGATAACATCCCACGAAAAGGTAATCGACATGCATAGGCAATGGCGAGTGCAACTTCTCTTATATCACCTAAGATCCTTCAAAGGATGTCATGTTTACTGTTCACCCAATCATGAAACCTTCAATAAATTATAAATCCAAAGAAGTGTTAACCACCAAGGGAGACTCACGTGAATGGTATGATACAATATATAACTATTTAAAAGATGATACCATTCTCGAGCCAACAACAAAAAACATGTGAACTCACTTACAAAAATTAGCAACCAAGTACATAATCCTTGCCGATGTGTTGTATATAAAATTCTTTAACAACATTTTACTTAGATGTCTTAGGGATTTTGAAATCACTATAACACTTGAACAGGCTCATGCGGGCGCTTGTGGAGGTCATTTTGGAGGAAGATCCTTACTGCAAAAACTCATTCGTATGGGATATTACTGGAGGAACATGGAAACAGATTGCTTTGTGTATGTTAAGTGATGTCACAAATGTCAAGAACACAACAATTTGATTCATGCTCCTGCTTTTGAGCTCCGTGCCCAAATCCCTATTTGGCCATTCTCAGTATGGGGATTGGATCTAATTGGAAAAATTTCACCACCGTCTTCTGCTGGACATTCATTTATCATTACACAACCAATTATTTTACAAAATGGGTAGAAGCTATTCCTCTTCGATCCACCACTATTGATGTGATATGTTGTTTCATATTGAAACACATTATGCGCTATAGGCCTATCGAAAAAGTGTTAGAAAATAACTGAACTGAAATAGAAAAGTAATTGAGATAAACAACAACTTAAGAAATGGGAAACTGAATGCTGAAAATAGTGATGCAAAATGTGTACTAGGACTAAGTCGCCCAAGATGGAGAATGAGTCCTAGTAGGGGTATTTTTAAAGTTTTTCTAAATTTTCTGATGGATGCTTATGTGTTCTATGCTGTACAATGTAAATCTAAAGTGCAAATGAAAAATTTCACTATTGTTTCAAGGAAATGAAGTGCAATAATGCAAAAGCTTAAATGAGCTTTTCACTAATTCAAAGTATGAAACCCTAGAATGTAAATGAAACAATGCAAAAGGCAATGTAAGCTATTCCTAGGGTGTTATTGAACTCTAAATCAGAAATAGGATGTTCTAAATGCAGGATCACGAAAAATAAATTTTTGGAATGGAGGACTCTCTTACACTTCTAGGGTTTTGCACCTAAAAGGAGAGAGGTATCCAAAAACCTTGATGGCTTACTCATGAATACACCCTTGAGATTCCAATGCAAAGATGATTGAAATTTTTCTAAGTGGAATTTCCTACATGCAATTGATTGATAAAAGAGATTGATTATTAAAGAAAAACTAAGAAAATGTAAAATATTTGAAAACACACTATGATATGTAGAAAGATAGATTGAATGCAATATAGAACAAGATGGAGAAGCCAAAAAAAAGAGTGCACCTGGAAATTGACAGAGGACAGAGTGAAGACTGTAAATATCTCTAAAATTTTGGAAGATATAATTTTCTGGCCAATTGAGACACATACGCCAAGCTGTGTGACTTAGTCCCAGATAAGGGTTTCTACCCAAAAAGTAGTTTTAGGGAAATGGGTACCAGAATATGCAAAGATCTAGAAAATACCTCTAGTGGGACTCATACGCCACTGATGGCAACTTAGTCCTTTTCCACTTTTTTGAAAATTGAAATTACAGATCTGTACTCCAACACCTGCACTTCATTCCCAAATTGAAACCCGGATCCAAATCTATGAAAACACCTGTAAAAAAAAAAATAAAATTTGATTTCTAATGGGGGGTTTGACTTGGGTTTTCCTCAATCAAACCCCTAGTTTGGTATTTAAACCTTGAAAGAGATAATGAAATATGTAGCAAAACCCTAGCCCTAAGTACATCTAAGACTACGAAATGTGAAGCAAGATGCAATCCCTATTCCAACATGCAAGAATATGATATATGGATGGAATTTGAACAATGCAAGACTCACTTTAAGAGACCCTAAATCACTCTAAAGGAATCTTAATGACATGCAAACCTTCCTTAGGCCGAAGATAGAGAGAAAATGGAAGATGGAATCACTTAGAAAACAAGTCCTTAGGCTTAGCTTGATGGCTACTTGCATCTCCCCAACCTAGAATCCTTCATGATTCTCCATAGGCATCCATGATCAACCTTAAACAATGCAATACTTTGGACAAAAAGTGAGCTTGAAGACCTACAAAAAACCCTTGAATGCTGTCCTAAAGCTTCAAATTTGTTGTAGATAGACATATGAATCTTCTTGTGAAAGATATTCAACACTTGACTTTTGAATTTGTTTGTTAAAAACCACTAGATGATGTGAGAAATTACCTAAAACTTATATTTATAGGCATCAATACCTAATTCAACATTATTTAGACCTCAAAGGCTGACATCCATTGAAAATTTGAATTAGGTCGGTGATTTTCTTGCTCAAAATTGAAAAATCCCCCAAAAGAGACTAATTCACCACCTTGGGCGACTTAGTCCCACCAGAGGGGACTCATTCGCCCAAGGTGGCCAATGGGTCCCACTTAAGGTATTTTGAAGTGAGTTTTTGAAATTTGAATAATTTAAGTGTTATTTGTTAGGATTTAGATGATTTTTGAGTGGAATAAGCCTCAAGGTTCAAAATAATGGGTCTTAGGGGCCTATAAATGGTAAGTTTAAGGAGTGATTAATGCAAGGGTACCCAAAATAGGTCCAAATTAAGCATGAAATTTCCTCTTTCTTCAAGAGTATTCAATTTTCTATGCTACAATGACCTCACAATGACCTTGTTGGAACAGTTTGAATCATTCACCATTGATAACATCCCATGAAAAGATAATCCGCATACGGATGCAATGGTGAGTGCGGATTCTCTTATATCACCTCAAGATCCTTCAAAGTATGTCACGTTTACTATTCAACCAATCATGAAACCTTCAATAAATGATAAATCCAAAGAAGTGTTAACAACCACCAAGGGAGACTTGCGTGAATGGTATGATACAATATATAACTATTTAAAAGATGGTACCATTCCCGAGCCAACAACAACAAAAACCCGAACTTGCTTACAAAAAATAGCAACCAAGTACATAATCCTTGCCGATATGTTGTATAGAAGATCCTTTAATGACATTTTACTTAGATGTATTAGGGATTTTGAAATCACTATAGCACTTGAACAGGCTCATGTGGGCGCCTGTGGAGGTCATTTTGGAGGAAGATCCTTAGTGCAAAAACTCATTCGTATGGGATACTATTGGAGGAACATGGAAAAAGATTGCTTTGCGTATAATAAGTGATGTCACAAATGTCAAGAACACAACAATTTGATTCATGCTTCTACTTCTGAGCTCCGTGCCAAAATCCCTATTTGGCCGTTCTCAATATGGGGATTGGATCTAATTGGAAAAATTTCACCACTGTCTTCTACTGGACATACATTTATCATTACAACAACTGATTATTTTACAAAATGGGTAGAAGCTATTCCTCTTCGATCCACCACTGCTGATGTGATATGTCGTTTCATATTGGAACACATTATTGCTCGCTTTGGAATCCCTTTCACATTAATTTTAGACAGTGGAACGCCATTTAAGAACAATGACATGAAGAAGTTCTTGGACACATTTCATATCCAACATCGCTTTTCAACACCATACTACCCACAATCTAATGGTCAAGATGAAATCACTAATAAGACTCTCAAACAAATCCTCAAGAAAATTGTTAACAAACATCACAAGGATTGGCACACACAATTACAATATGTGCTATGGGCCTATCGAACAAGTGGCATATTATCTATGGGAACTACACCCTACAACCTTGTCTATGGTACTGAGGTAATCATGCCTTTGGAGTTAGAAATCCCTACATTAAGGATTGCTCTTCAAGGTCTTATTGATAACGACACCTATAAGGAACAAAGATTACACCAACTTGAGATGCTTGATGAATAGCACATTAACGCTCTTGAGCATCTCCAAGCCTACACTAAGCAATTACAACATAAACATAATAATCATGTCATTCCTCAGACATTTAATAAAGGTGATTTAGTCTTGTATGAAAATCAACGAAACACTACTGTAGAATACATTGAAAAAGGAAAATTCAGTTCTCTTTTGTTAGGAACCTATATAATCAATACAAATTATGGAGCTGGCACTTACACATTAACATAGCTAGATGGTACATCCCTCTAAGACCCTATCAATGCCGCACATCTGCGTTGGTATTATGTCTAATCCCTTTGAATGGTATGAATGATAAAGCAGTGTTGTTAGAGCTATTAGATTATATCCTATATGCTTTTGGATTGCTTCATTCTTGACAACCAGTTATGTGTGTCTTGAGCACTAAAGTGATTATTTAATTTATTTTATGGTTACTTTAGGTTTCATACTATTCAAATTCATCTTGTGTGTTATGTTAAGTTAGATCATAGGTGCATTTAATTTAGCATACCATACTTAATCACAATGTTGTATCTAAGAGAAACTGTAGTAAGTTTTAATTAGATCACATAAGAGGTGTTAAATCATGAAGACATTAATTAAGTAATTTTATAAAGGTTATTTAATTAATCACATTGCCATTTAACACTCCACACATAATGACAAGTAGTACAACATTAAATGCTCACACACACACACACACACACATATATATATAT
Source organism: Sequoia sempervirens (assembly GCA_007258455.2). Classification (NCBI taxonomy): domain Eukaryota; kingdom Viridiplantae; phylum Streptophyta; class Pinopsida; order Cupressales; family Cupressaceae; genus Sequoia; species Sequoia sempervirens. The sequence goes on from VDFB02058242.1 coordinate 9,235,793, forward strand.
CAAAAGATTTTATGTACATGTCATCAATATATACAATATCACTGAGGTTTGTGACTGCCAGACCCCTTAGGATTTGGTACTTGCACTAGTTCGGTAGCAGTACGTCGAGAGATGGTAGTATGCAATCGTGATCATGATCCACTAAATTTGAGTGCAAACTCTAAGCCCTGCATATGTCCTAGGACCTCCTAATGTGGTCCTGCTATCTAATCTCTCTCCACCTATAGCCAAACTATCTCTGACTCTAGTCTCTTGAACTCTGTTGGGGTTCGAGATGACTGTGCCTTTGCTGTAGTATCGACTTGATAGACTCGCCTCCTCAAACTCTCATATGCTGCTCGTAATCTCGCAAATGGCTTGAGTGACTTTGGCTCCTGATCCACAATGGGTGGGGGCACATAATCTGGGTCCATCTCTTCCTCGTCGATAGATGCTAGCAATATCTCTACAATTGCTTGTCGATAGAGATCCAGCCAATCTCTTGTAGCTCCTACAAGGTAGAAACAATACACAATCAATACACATCATGATATATATATATATATAAATAAAAAAAAGCACAAAACACATGCATAAATACAATATCATCATGTATATATCTCGTAGGATAGGAAATATCAATCTCATCCTGTGTAGGGGGTTTGGACAATGTGCTAGCCTCTCCACAACTGTGGGTATTGATGCCTATTGTGGTTGCTGCTCGTGATCTAGTCATACAAATGGGTGAGGGCTCTTCCCACTCGTATCAATCCTCAACCGCTGCCTCATCATCCTTTCACATGAGTGGTTCCTCCTCCTGGTCCTCATCCTCCTCCTCTCCCTCCTGGCCATCATAGTTAGGTTTTGCATCCTCATCATACTCCTCATCAATGACATGGTAAATATGTTTGTAGCCCTATACTATGTCTCCTCGACCCTGTCCTCTCTATCATCTCCCTCATTTGGCAATGGTTTTGCATATCCTCTAGGCTCATCAATCGGAAATAGGAGAGCTAGTTGTGATACTGTCCACCACTCTTCATAATCATCTGTGGCACCGACATCATCCACGTTGGAGATTGGAGGTTCATTGTGATTTGAGTACTTGGAGTTGCTCTTGACAACATTGTCTAAAGTGAGCCGTACTGTATCACTTGGTCTCCAGGCACTCTGCACTAATCTCTTGAAAAAGGGTCATGCCATAGGTGGTGTCTGGACCTGCCCAAACTGTTGCATGACTCAATCGTAGTAGAAGGGATGTACTACATGGTCATGATGACCAACCAAAAATATGTCTAGCTGTAATATCCTCAACTGCCTCATGTGATTTGGCCACTGAAGTGTCAGCTGACAGGGTCTCCAACAGATCTTCTCCTCCTCTATTCAGTCAAATCTCACTCTCCAAAAGTGTAAATCTCCGTACTGCCACAATCATTGTAGAGGATAGCTAAAGGCCTAAGGATACCCCACCGTTGTTGAACATGGGAAGCCGGTAGGTCTAGTACATGTGATATGCTCAAGGCACCAAACCTTCAGGAGTGTACAGTGTACCATGCTTTCCACCTCCCAAAAAATGAATCGTCCAAGATCATAGTACAAGTGCGCTAGGATACAATGCCCCAGGTGTATATTGTCCTATGCTTTTCCATCCCACATATCAGGTGTACTAGTCCTCCCTCTAGGTGCACTGCATGCCCATATGGGATGAGTACTAGTGCAACTGTGTGCATCATAATCTATCTCACCATTGGGGCTCATGAATATAGCAACATCGAAAGATTGATCTGTCCTCTCACCCGCTCATCGTGCATTGGCCCATCTAGGAAATATTGCATGTTAGCCTTCTGCTCGTAAAATGTATGATCTCTCCAGAAGCATACCCACTCTCCTTGAATAGGAACTTGGAGGGCGGTGGACATCCTCTAGAGTGATCGTCATCTCACCAGTAGGAAGGTGGAATGTACAGGTGTCTACATCCCAACACTCGGCTAGAGCCATCAACATCGCATCATGGTACCTCATGGGGGACATGAGGTGCAACCAATATATCCCAAAAACCTGTAAGTGCTCTGTATCCTCTACTGAAAGTGTAGGGGCTAGGTCTCTCAAAAAGCTAAGCTGCTTCCCACCCAAACACTGATGTGAACGGGTAGGTACCTATTAATACAACAAAAATATACCCTATAAGCAATCTTAAATCTGTAAATTTTACATTCTTCATCATAAAAGTGTGCTAAAGTCCCTCTAGTGTGCTTTCTTAAAGGCCCTAGACACTTTAGAATCCTTTTGGGACACTTCGCAAAGAAATGAGACACTTTGCGAACAAAAGGGACACTTTGCAAACAAATGGGACACTTCGTGAAAAAAGGGGACACTTTGTGAACTTTTTTCCAAGATCTTAAATTAATCTAGAAATACGTAAAAATCATCAAATAACTGTGTAATGAATAAGCAAAGGTCACAGAATCAACTCACCTCATGTTGAAGCTCGCTACATGCCACTTGGTCTTGTAGCATGCTCAGTTTCGCAGGCTCATAGCCTCGTCTGCTCGGCATCTTTTACTATTCTCATGTCACTCTCAAGCTACAAGAAGGTAAAATGACAAAGTAAGTTATAATTTACTTCACTTTTAACTCTAATGTATGTTTGAAACTAGGATTTTTACTCTATTAGAGTTAAAAAAGTGCTTTTTATTCAAAACAACATAACGGGTGCTAGTGAGCTCCATTTTCAACACCGTTTGTTGCATTGGAATCGTGATTCTGCACCCGACATCGTCAATCATTTATCATTATGTGGCATGGTACTTGGATATTTTCTACGATATGATTTTCCTTATTCGACGTAGTTAGATTGCTACCTTGATTCCACCTTCATAAAGCAAGCGGAATCAAGGGGGGCATACATCTACTCTTGAATTTGATTTCTAGAGGTTGTATAAGAGGATTTTTGGACAACTAACGAATTCGTGTTGCAGGATGTAGTTCCTAATGTTGTGGTTTTGCAAATAACTACACTAGGGGATTCATTCTCCCACCTTCTGAATGAGTATCCTTTTATGAAATAAGTGTACTGTTTAGAGTCCTTTAGCTTGCACATGCATGTAGAGTCATATGGGTGCTAATGTGGGGGCTAAATGTAGCGTAGAAAATTGTATACTCTTGAAGAAAGAGGCAATTTCACACTTAATTTGGACCTATTTTGGGTACCCTTGCATTAATCACTCCTTAAAATTACCATTTATAGGCCCCTAAGACCCATTATTTTGGACCTTGAGGCTTATTCCACTCAAAAATCATCTAAATCCCAACAAATAACACTTAAATTATTCAAATTTGAAAAACCCACTTCAAAATACCTTAAGTGGGATCCATTCGTCACCTTGGGCGAATGAGTACCCTCTGGTAGGACTAAGTTGCCCAGGGTGGCGAATTAGTCCCTTTTGGGGGATTTGTCAATTTTGAGCGGGAAAATCACTGACCTAATTCAAATTTTTGATGGATGTCAGCCTTTGAGGTCTAAATAATATTCAATTAAGTATTGATGCCTATAAATATAAGTTTTAGGTCATTTTTCACATCATCTAGTCATTTTTAACAAAACAAAGTCAAAAGTCAAGTGTTGAATATCTTTCAAAAGAAGATTCATAAGTCTATCTACAACAAAGTTGAAGCTTTAAGGCATCATTCAAGAGTTTTTTGTAGGTCTTCAAGCTCACTTTTTGTCCAAAGCATTGCATTGTTTATGGTTGATCATGGATGCTTATGGAGAATCATGAAGAATTCTAGGTTGGGGAGATGCAACTAGCCATCAAGCCAAGCCTAAGGACTTATTTTCTAAGTGATTCCATCTTCCATTTTCTCTCTATGTTCAGCCTAAAGAAGGTTTGCATGTCATTAAGATTCCCTTAGAGTGATTTAGGGTCTCTTAAAGTGAGTCTTGCATTGTTAAAAATTTCATCCATACATCCTATTCTTGCATGTTAGAATAGGGATTGCATCTTGCTTCAGATTTCCTAGTCTTAGATGCACTTAGGGCTAGGATTTTGTTGCATATTTCATTCTCTTTCAAGGTTTAAATACCAAACTAGGGGTTCGACCAAGGAAAAACCCCCATTAGAAATCAAATTATATTATGTTTTATAGGTGTTTTCACAGAGTCAAATCCGAGTTTCAATCTGGGAATGAAGTGCATGTGTTGTAGTACAGATCTGTAATTTCAATTTTCAGAAAATTGGAAAAGGATTAAGTCACTATCAGTGGCGTATGAGTCCCATTAGAGGTATTTTCCATATCAGTTTGCAGATTCCGGTACTCATTTCCCTTCAACTGCTTTTTGGGCTAAAACCCTTATCTGGGACTAAGTCGCCTAGCTTGGTGTATGTGTCCCAATTGGCCAAAAAATTAGATTTTCCAGAATTTCAAAGATATTTATAGTCTTCACTTTTTCCTTTGTGAATTTCTAGGTGCACTCTTTCTGTTTTGCTTCTCCATCTTGTTCTATATTGCATTCAATCTATCTTTTTGCATATCACAATGTGTTTTCAAACATTTTACATTTTCTTAGTTTTGCTTTAATAATCAATCTCTTTTATCAATCAATTACATCTAGGAAATTCCCCTTAGACATATTTCAATCATGCATTGGAATATCAAGGGAATATTCTTGAGTGAGCCATCAAGGTTTTTGGATACCTCTCTCCTTTTAGGTGCAAAACCCTAGAAGTGTAAGAGAGTCCCCCATTCCAAAAATCTATGGTTCATTTTTGGATCTGTATTTCTTGTTGCTAGAAGGTTTCTTGTGTATTCTTTGGTCCTATATGGTTTCGTGGTGTTATCTTTTCAGTTTCGTGGAGTTGTGTTGAGTTTTGTGAAGATTGGAGTTGTTTCATGCATTTATTGGTAGCCTTGTTTTTGATTCGTGAATATTCAGATTGGATACTATTATAAAAAAATGTTATGGATGGTTTATGATGTTTATTTTTGGTCCTTTTTGATCTTAGTATGTTTATACTTCATTTTGGTGCATTTATGATAAGTATCAGAAAGTTTCATTGGGCCTAGAGCACTGAATGGTGGTTTAATCTATGGTGCTTGATATACAATTTACAGTGATGTATATTGTTTATATATGGATGGTTATGGATTAGTTTATGATGGATTATGATTCTCTCTTAAGTACTTGATGGTATTTTTGTATGTTCTCTTCAGTTTCATTGAGTTCCATTGAGTTTTGTGGGGATTTGTTGCATTCAAAGCTCATTGGGATAGCCAATTTGTGAGACATGATAGATCAGTTTGTGATGCTGTTATAATCATGTTTAGGGACCTCAATGTCTTGTATTTTAGAGGTTCTTAATGCCTTGGGTAGTCCTCCATGGTATCTTGGTGCTTTCGTGTGTTGCTTTGATGGTTTCGAGGTGATATGTGCATCTATGGTAGACTAGGGTTAGATTATTGTATATGCATAGATGTTACTATTCATGAATATATGTGGATTGTTGGGAATCAGATTTTGATGTATGTTGATGTTGTATCCATGTGTTATTTTTTAAGAACCTTGGGTTAGATAGGCTCATATCTTACCCATGTGAGTATGGCTTGTAAGTTCCGAGATGATCCTTGTCTGAGTTCTATCCCTTGCATTCCTTGTATGATAACTCTTAGTTTTAGGTAGTTTCCATTCCTTGTTTCCTTGTGTGTTTGAGGGCCTTATGTCTATCTCCTAGCATAGGGGGTGGTACTTCAGGTTCCACATGGTCAGGTGGTTTCCTATCTCCATTGAGTATTCGTCTCCTAGTTCGAGTGTGTGGATGGATTCAAGTGTCTTCATGTGATGATTCTTCTGGTGCTTGTTGCTCATGCTTTGGATCCTATATTTCAAGAGTAGATTATGCATTGGATTATATAGTTGCATATGAGTTTTAGATTGCTCCTAGTTAGAGGATAATGCATTAAGATGTAATAGGAGGATAATGATGATAGTTGGTTATCTAGGATTATTGATTATGTTCCTTTCATGTGCTCTTGTGGTATCAATATCTTCTCATTTGAATGAATGTTAATCTTAGGCACTTGAGTTGGTTAAGGAATGAAATTTAGATCCTAAATCTTAAATGGGATGTATGATTTATAAGCTATTCTTCTTAAAGAATGTTTCACTCTTATGAATTAGGACAAGCATTTATAGAAAAAGTAATAATTGGAATGAGTAGATGGTTAATTGCTATAGGAATATTCTTTATGAGGAATGTTTTAGCTATATTTCTTATTGGTGCATGTTATAAAGGAATGTTGGTTTATCTTGTTGAGTAATAGAAAACTATGTTAAGGCAATATGTAGTGATGCATATCATATTGATCTTCACTTTGGAATTATTCTTCTTACATTCTTCATGGCTATGTTGGTATCATCATTATTCCTTATAGTAAATATAGTAAGGCAGTGTGATGTGATTAATTGGTGGTGGTATGGTGTTACTAATTCATGTGTGGACAATGTCATTTATGTATCTTTTGTCTATGTCATACTACATAATGGTGTTAATGAACTTAGCTTAGAGTGAATGTAACATTGTACTTTGATGTAATAAAAAAGGGTATTTGGTTAGTGTTGTATGGAGTAGGAGTTAGTATAGGATGACAAATGAATAAATGTTATCTCATTCTTTATTAAGATAATATAGGAGTGTATCATGATGTACCTAAGTCCTAGAAAAGTAACTATAAAATGTTCATTTCATTTAGCAATTAATTAAAGATTTTTCTATTGTACTTAAATGTTAAATGTTTTTCTATCTTTGTCTAATAGGCTGAAAGGGAAAAAAAATGTAACCCTTTCTTGTGATGGATGTTATTAGTAACAACATTGGGGAACCTAGGAGGACGTAGGACTAGAATGTAAATGACAAGTTCTATTATCTTCCACTACTGCTTTATGAGTTATCGATGGTTTACTTCATTGTGAATGATATTAGTAACTTTAGTTTTTATGTTCATTGGAAAGCTGATCATTATGTTGAGTAATGTTAGTTAAGGATAATGATGGTTCTTAGCAATGTTAATGTTTTGTTTTTAAAAAAAAAATCCATGTCTTTTGTATTTTTTTTTCTTTGTTGTCCTTTGGGTTCCCTAGCAGGGCATTACACCTAGTATCAGAGCCAAGCTTGCAGCACTGGGATCTCTAATTAATGCTGTCGCCCATGACTAGTTATAGTAACTTTCCCTATGCATGTGCGGGTTCAGATTAATTAGCTAACAAGTTGGCATGTGGATTTATTTTGTTTGACTAAATGTGCATTAGGATAACATGTTATTTTGCACAGTTAGGTTACTTATGTTGTTCAGTGCATTTTGATAATGTTAGGAATATACATGTAAAAGGGTAGTTAGAATAGACTAAATAAGAGTATGTAGGTAGTTTATAAATGAATTATTTTCTATCTTTTGTGATTGCTATAATGCATTTGGAAGTAAATTTATGTGATTAAGCTTTGCAGTACATGATGTGATATGTTTTATTAGAAAGGGATATTTTTGTGGAATAAATAAGATGCTAGTGCATAGAACTAGGTTTTTATTTTGAGAAATTATGATGAAAATATTGGTATTTGAACATCTTGTTTGCTATGTGTACTTGAAACCTATGATGTAATGTCTTTCTCTTTTCCTACTATTGTATAAATAGAAAATATTTATGCATTGGATGTCTTGCATGTTGGATTGTTATGAGGGGGTAACATGTGAAGTAATTAAGCTTAGGTATGGGATAGGGGTGGTTGAATAGGCATAATCACTGTGTAAAGATTTAGTGTTATGTGTACTGGCTTGGGATAAAGTTTGAGGGAATGTGAAATTGTGTTTTGGGAACAAATATGTGAATCCTTTTTGTTCTGTGAAAATTTGAATAACTTGTGATGAAGTAAGAGTTGTTTGTGTTTAGGAAAGACCTACATGAAGTAATAAGAGTTAAGTAGAGGATCATTATTTTTATTTTGTGAATATAAAACTTGTATATAATTTTTTGAACTCTGGATGCATGAATGTTGATGTGAAAGTATGAATGATTTTTGGATGCATTTAGAAATCCATGGTGCTTATGTAAAATTCTTATCGTGTGGAAGAAAAGTTAGTTTGCATATGCATATTTTATGAGGATAGAATGTTATACCGAATGAATAAAAGTGAATGTGAATTTGTTAAGTGGAGTTGTTAAGTGATCCTGATTATCTTAACATTGACATTTAGCATCATTTGATATATGGAAAAGAGTAGAGTTAAAGAAAAATTGATAAAGGGTTATGGATAATATGTAATGATATGAATCGCATTGGTTATGGAAATAAATGTACTTATGGAATTGTGTATGTAATTGTACCCCCCTGTAAATGTGAGAAACTAGTAGCTGTGCATTGGTTGAGTGTTGTGAATACCTTGCACTTTCTTTGTGTGCCCATGGGATGGTGATACTGTGTACCCATCCATGGGGAATATGTTGTATTTTTTTTTGGTGTGGGATTAACCATACCATTATGTGTGCTTGTATGTTTGTTACTAGATTAAAGGCCAACCCATGTGTGGTTGAAATTTATATATAAGAGTAGCCAAAAGATAGTTTCACATGTTCTTTTCTTTTGGTTCTCTAGTCCATCAATCCGCGAAGGGGTAGTAGCAACCAAAAATTTCCTTCGGCGGGGTGTGCAGTGTACACATATTACAATGCAGAGTGGTCTTAGCTCAACCAATCTTGAGGAAAGTACTCACTACTTCCCCTTATGATGGATCAAGGCACTTGATCCATATATGCTAGCCTAATACCCAAAGTTCTTGAGCATATTGATGGTATTTCTTGGATGATCATCTACCTTGTCTTCACGAAAGGTATGATATGCCACATGAGTTGTTAGTTGGGGGCTAGGGTCTAGGGTGAGAGGGACCTATATGGACAACCCAACTGGGACTATGTGATGACATGTGTTGCCAGTTGGGGACTAGGGTCCAGGGTGAGAGGGACCTACATGGACAACACAAGTGAGACCATGTGGCCCATGTATATGTATATTTTGAGTTCCAACATGTGGAGTGAGGTTTGTTACCCATGTTAAGACAGATTCCGTATCAACACATGTTCTGACATGATGCAATAGGTAGGATGCCACACCCCATTGATGTTTTGACATTGTGTTGGTGATGATGCTGTGTTGGTGATGGTAGTGAGTTGGGCTCAAGGACATGATGTAACGCGCATAGACGTGTGAAGGTGCACTATGAGATTGTGTTATGATAGCCTACTTGTGTGATGAGCATAATGGGGTCTCACACACTTGTAGAGGGATACTCATGTTTTCTTTCAACAGTGTTTGGGCTATTTAGCATATGGGTATGTCCTAGCCATGTATACCTCTGGCTACAACAAGTACCTGCGTGTGCCTTCTCCATGAGGTATCACTATGCGGGGTGTGTTTTGTGCGTGCCTACTTCCTTAGAGCCACAAACACATTGCCATGTGGCATACGACCAATATGTGCCTTCTTTGGCTAGCATATGACCATGCCACACTGTGATGTGATGTGAGATGGGGGCCAAGGTGCACATCCCATGTGGGCAACCAAGGAGTGTGTGGGCCACTTGGCTAGCCCGTGCTGCATGACGATGCAATGTAGGGTGTAGCTGAGGAGTACACTCTAAGCCATGTGGATGGTGTGCTCACTTCGCACCACATGAGGTCTACAACTATAGCTTGACATTGTTCCCTCCTTCCTCATTTGGTGGCTGGTATCTAGTCACATAGTGTTGTACAATGCAATTTTGAAGATTGTGTATTTTCTTTATGGTATTGATAATTTTCTATTGAATGTGAGGGGTGACATTTTGTTTATGTTTGATTGTGATGGTTTAGCCACACCTTGTGATCTGATTTGCATGTAGCCCTCATGGTTACTTTTGATTTAGTATTTAAATTGCGCATATTTCTTGCTTTATTGTTGAAATTGAATTTTTATTTGATCTTTCTTTATGACTTTGGTGGCTAAACTAGTTTATCCTTATTGTTTTCAATGTCGGCCATGTGTTGTATTGTGATTCCTCTCCAAGGATGTATGAGGTAGACTTGGTGAGTGTATATGAGGAAGTAGACACAGGGAACCTTGAGGATGGGGGTATGTGAAGCTATTATACAGTTAGGACCCACTGCGCACCTATGTGTGATGACTATCTGTTGGAGGCTAATCACTTTATACAAAAAGAGGTAGGTCATTTTGGTCTTGTTTGGATGGTCTCACCATGTTTGTGTGGCCTAACACCATCAAACCACTGAGTGTGAGGTATGGATCATGTGAGATGGATATTGGGTCTTGGCTCATGGATTATGGATTATGTATCATGGATTAGTATGCTGCTTTCCTATGTCTAGATGGACCCTTGTGTAGCCTTGTGTTGTGCACTTCTCAGTGATGTGATTGTGTATGTATGTGTTAGATGTATATTTCTAATATTTTGTTGCATATTGATGTAAAATATGGATAACCATGCTATCTTAAATGTGAGTGTATAATGATTCTGGGGTATTAAATGGAGTGGGTGTTATTGAAAATCGTAAATTTTAATTTGAAATATGTTTCTGAAACATGAGATGGTGTGTATTTTTGAATATCAAGTAATCATTTGATGTGTTTTCCTTGTATGAGATTATGGAGATGTTTGTATTGGGAATGGAAAATTGAGTTAATCAAAGTACCTGCTATATTTATTAGTGTAAAATAAAGTATCTTACTGTAAGAGATGTATGGATTTTTAAATAAATGTGGTAAGGAAAATATTAATTTCAAATGTGTAGCCAAATAATGATTTTAATTTTAATGATTTAGAACAAGGATGCACATCAATTATAGAGTGAAATTTTGGGACTAATGTGTTTATGTTTCCTTTTTTAGCCTTGCGACTTCCAGGAGTAAGACAAGTTTTAGGGGGGGAGGATGGAATACCCCTCCAATCCAAGCATTGCTAACAAGTATTATGACATTGAACCCTAGTTTAGTGATGGAATTAATTATAGTCCTTCTACTTAATTCTTAAGGTGTGTCTTTTGTTCTAGGAGTGTGATACTGTAATGTTGGATGTTACTGTATACACCTAAAAATGGTCAAGATAGTTAATTAATTAAATACTAGTTATTTAATTAATATTCCATCTATGTATAAATAAATTCTCAATTTATTTATATAGTTCACATCCTTTAATTCTTCAAATCTAAAATCATATTCTTCTAATTTAATTAAATAAACAAATTTCCATAAGCTTGTTTTATTTAATTAAGTTTCATTAACCTTAGATTAGGAATTCAAGCACATGTCTACAACTTTTTCATGCCACTTCATCAAGGTCACATGAAATTAAATAATTCTAATTTTTAATTAGAATTATCTTCAAACACATGGTTTATTCCTCACATGCTTCTTCAACAAATTTTCAAACACATGGTCTTTCTTTCACACACTTTATTCCTCCATCCATTTGGAATGTTGTTTTTGGTCAAGGGAACACCTTCTTGATTCTCTTCATCTCCACCATTCATCCCTCTTGTTTGAATATGAACCGTCGATTACTACCACATTAAAAGATGCTTGGAAAAGCCTATAAATACAACCCTTTGACATTGCATTTTACATCCACATTTGAGTAGAGTTATCATGCATGAATATTGTTTGAGCATTGGAGCATTTTGGAGTCTTATAGTTACATTTCATATCATGTTTTATTTCATAGTTACATCTTAGAATCACAGTTTGCTTCATAGTTGCATTTTATGTCATGCTTTGTATCATAGTTGCATTTTAGATTACCATATTCATAGTTAGCATTTGAACATATGAAAAATCATCCTAGCTTCATATCATAGCATTTACATTGTATAATCTAACATCATTATCCATTCATCATAATATCCATTATCATTTTCATCATATAGTTTCATGTAGGAATTTAATTGGCTTGCATGTTGAATATCAATCTCGTTTATCAAGTTGTCATTTTAACAACCATAAGTGCACATATAAAAATCTGAGAGCCAATATGGTTTAATAAATCCTTGAGAATAGAGGACAATGAAACATTCTTAAAATATTTGTTTAACTGCAAAATAGAGTAGTTTATTTGATTCAAATCTTTGATATAATTCATCACATTGGTGTTTGTGTTGATTTACTAACTCTCCCACATTTCACACACACATAAAATGGTGCCCACCGTGGGGCAATACCCCATTTATAACAATTTTCTGGAAAATTTCTTGTAAACAAGATGGACGTGACGTTTTAGCGCAATCGTTAGTTCTTCCGGTCCATTCGAAAAATCTTTGAACGCATACGACTTCTATTTCGGCGCATCTGGGGTCTGTTCTAGCACATACGATCAATCTTTCGGTGCATACATCAACTATTCTAGTGCATAGAGGGAGTATTTTAGTGCATTCAATCTTTCCTTTAGCACATTCATCATTTCTTTTAGCGCATTTAGTAGTTCTTGTAGCGCATACGTGAGTTCTTTTAGCGCATAGAGTATCTATTTTAGCACATTGAAATAATCTTTTAGCACATTGGATGACTGTTTTAGCGCATCTGGTTAAATTAAGAAAATTTTAAAAATATGAGAACTAATTGGTGTTTTCTACCTATAGGCACTTTTATATGCTAGTCAAAGACAAATTTATCAAACTACTAATAATTTATGCAGGGGTTGGAGTTATTTGAATGCTTTCTTTTACTTAAGATAGACATCTAGCTTAATTAGAAAGATAAAGAACACCATGTCTTTCGTGCTTGATGAATGGTAACACGCTAAAGCCAAGCCATACCCATTTGCTTTTGTTTTATCATTAGAGGGTCTGCCTTGTGGGAAAAATTAATCACCCAAGGGAACGACCCAACCGGTAACACGCTAAAGCCAAGCGACTTCCAACCAGGATATAAATGTGGGTACTTGGGGAAAGTTCAAGTATCACAAGGATTGTTTTGACAAGAAGGACAATAATGGTCTCTTTTCACATGGATGATCCCCCATGAACGAAATGCTTATACTAGAACCCTTTGTTGTAGCAAGGCCAAAATCCTTATTCTATTTTTTTGTGCAAGAACGGTCATTCTGAAGTCGTCCCACATTCTTGCAGCTTTTAGTAGAGATGAGAAATATGCCATGGGAGATTCATGGGTACTAATTCTTGGATGCCCTGTAGAAGTGAGTGTCGTGGAGGGGAGCTAGTGGGGTCAAACATCTAATCATCCGCTATAAGTAAGCATAGCTGGAGTAAAATCCAAGTGGGAATTCAACAAATATTGTCCTACACAGCCTTAAGTTGTACATGCTTGATGTGTCTTTATCAATGTGTTTTTGAACCAATTTCAAACAAAAACATCACATGTTGAAAGTTAAAACCTTGATTCAACAAAACATCCATTGAAACAACCAAGTCTCTAACTAGAAATCCAAAAAAATTGAACAAACTTCCAAGAAACTGCATCATTTTCTAGTTTAGTGCATCCGATGCATTTTCTAGTGCATCCATGAAATCTTTTAGCACATACAACTTCTTTTATAGCACATCTGTACAATTTTCTAGCGCATTCATCATCTGTTCTGGCGCATCCAGTCAATCTTATAGTGCATCTGTGCAATTTTCTAGCGCATTTACCCTCTGTTGTAGCACATCTATGCAATTTTCTAATTTATTCACCCTTTGTTCTAGTGCATTCAGACAATATTCTAGCACATCTGTGCAATTTTTTGGTGCATCCTTCCTCTGTTTTAGCACATCTGTCAAATCTTTTAGCACATCTGGGCTCTATTTTAGCACATCCATTAAATGCAAAATTGGAGAGTTAAACTTGTCCCCTATTTCATAGTTTGAACCAAAATTTAGAATCTTCTTCAAGTCCAAAATCATTCCTTAGGTACCATAGAGTCTAAACTTGTTAAAATTGAACTCTACAAGTGGAATTCTCCAACCTAAACCAAGATCTAACATCTCAAAGTGCAGATATTTTAGGTTGTGCTGTTAATTCTTTTCCTTCCATTTATTTGGGGCTTCCTTTGGGTAGCAAACCTCTAGATTCGTTTTGGATTTCTCTTGTGGATAGGTTTAACTGCAAGTTGGCCAGTTGGAAAGGGGCCCTTTTGAGTCAAGTAGGTAAAGATATGTTGCTAAAAGCCTCTCTTTAGAATTTTCCTGTTTATGCTCTAAGTTTGTTTAAGATCCCTTCCAAGTTTTCTGAAATTATTGAAAAGATCCAAAAACACTTCCTTTGGTCTGGAGTTGAAGAGAAGAAGAGGATTCCGTTGGTTTCCTGGGAGAATGTGTGCAAACCTAAAAAGTATGGGGGTCTTGGGTTGAGGAGCATAAGAGTTTTTAACAAATCTCTTTTGGCGAAATAGGTCTGGAGAACCTTTGCTAATACTTGTGAATGGAATGCTATCTAGCATAGTAAATATTTGCGGGGTGTTGAGTCCATCAGAGATTTTATTAGTTATTAGAATCTCCCTATAGGCTCAACCCTTTGGAATAATGTCATTAAGGCTAGGGATCTTTCTGGTAAAGGTGCGTTTTGAAAACTTGTAGATGGTAAAAAAATCTTGTTTTGGGAAGACCGGTGGATTGGAAATGAACCTTTGTGCAATATCCCTATCTTTAGGAATCATATGGAGGAATGTAAAGCCAGTTATGGCACCTTGGTTGGGTACTATTGGAGGAATAATCAGTGGGTTGGTATCTTTGCTATTAGTCCGAATCTTTGACCCCTGCAGTCTCCTTAACTTTGTGGTGCTCAGTTCGCAGAGCCAGGAGGACTCTCTTGTCTGGAAGTTGTCTTCTTTAGGGATTTATTCTGTTTCTTTGGTGGTGGCCTCTTCTTGTCAGTCCTCCCCTTCCCCTGTGTGGGTGAAGGCTTGGGTGCATAACCTTATTCCTAAAGTCAACATCTTTGTGTGGATCCTTCTTCAGACTAAACTGCTCACTAATGACAACCTTTGCAAGCATGGATTCTCTTTTCCCAATAGATGCTATCTTTGCTATGCGGAGGCTGAAATTGTTTCACATCTTTTTCTCCTCTGTCCTTTTGTCTATGAAATCTAGTGCAATATTTTGCAATTGTGGGATCTCAACTGGGTTTTTCCTGGAATCATCTTGGATTTTTATAGCTAGTGGAAGGCTCCTTCAAGCAACCAAATGATGAATCTGCTTTGGAGATACATATTTACCCACCTCACTTGGGGTATTTGGAAAGAGCGAAATAATAGAATCTTCTAGGATTCGACTCTTTAAGAGGAAATTGTCTTTGGTAAAATTATCAGGGATGTGAGAAAGAATTTCAATATGCTCAATAGTAAATTCAAGTCTAAGGGAAAGGTAAACTACCAAGATTATGAGCTCAGAGTTATTGAGGCTTGGAAAATTAATGTTGAGACTTCTTATACTCCTAATTCCACTAAGGGGCCTAGAGATGGTATCCATTGGAACCTCCCTCCTCCTGGTTGGGTCAAAATCAACTTTGATGGGGTAGCCAAGGGTAATCCTGGGCTTGCTGGGTGTGGAGGAGTGATAAGGGATGAGAATGGGTGTTTTATTGTTGCAATTTCTCTCCCCTTGGGCACCCAGACTAACCACATGGCCGAAGCCATAGGGGCGTTTCAAGTTTTGAATCTCGCTCATCAATTGAATCTTAAAAATGTGTGGCTTGAAGGGGATTCAAATAATATTATTCAATGGATAAAGGGCCTTCAAAAACCTTCATGGACTATAGAGAATTGGATTAATCTCTCCAAGGGGATTATTAGTAACTTTGAGAATTGTTATATTTCCCATTCTTATAGGGAAATTAACATGGTGGCGGAATTTTTTTCCAACAAAGGAGTTCAGGTGATGGACAAGGTGATGTGGTAGAGGAGTGATGAGTTGGAGGCTGACATCACTACCTTAATTATGTATGACCAAATTCAAGGGAAGGTGCAAATTCTCCCTACCAACGAATGATTGTGGAGTGTCATGTCATGCAGTCTCAAGACTGTTGTTCAATTATTTCTCATTGCTGGCTGAAGCTCAACATAAGTATTTTCTATTTTGATATTTGGTGCTTTGCACGCTTTCTGTGTATTTCATTGGCCAACTTATCTGGTGTTCTAATTTTTTTTGAATAGGTCTGCAATTCTACCAACATCGGTGGTGAGAGTCACAGGGTGGAGCTAACGGATTGTGAGCAGCTAAGAAACGACACAAAGGTTTGGGAGATGCTACAAAAGGGCGAGATAACCATTTTCATTGAAAAACTCCATGGTTGGGATCCAAATATCACTAGGTTTTTTCCCAAAGAATGGAAGGATGGCGAGATTAATTTGTTTGGGAGAAAGGTTGTCATTGATGAGAAATTAATTGCGGAGGTTATAGGGCTTTCCATTGAGGGCATCAAGTTTTATAGGGACAGGAAGCTCTCTGACTAGGCTGTGTAGAAATTTCCGAAGACTGAGAAGGAAAAGAAGGACTTGCAAAGGACTACCAAAAGCTATTATGATTCTGTGAGGATTTTCTCACATTGGAGGAAGGTGCTAAATGTGCTCATGGAGTACATTACCCTAGATAGTCGTTACACTAGGGTTTTTGGGTACCACTTCATGCTCAACCATTTCCAACATCGGGTTAGGGTTTCTTTCCCTTTCTATCTTGTTTCTTCTCTGAATGTTAGTCTGAAGAACTATAGTGGGAACCCAATTAGGCATTCTATTCTCCATGAGGGTCTGCTTGTTTTAACCATGATCACTTTAAGGCTATGCTAGCTCTGTCCCACTAGACTCCTTCTAGGGGAAAGGTAGCAATTAAGGGGAAAGACAATTCTAGTGATTCTCCCAAGAAGAAAGGAAAAAGGAAGGTTTCAAAGGATCCTTCTTATGATGTTAATGAGGAGGATTTGTAGACTACCCCTTCGTCTAATTTGTAGACAACCCCTTCGTCTAAGTATTCCAGTTACCTTGCCACTGACAGAGAGGATAGGGCCCATTTTCCCAAGGATCTCAAGGTGGGGGACCATTACTTTAAAGCTGAATGTGAATTTCCTCCTGACATTCTTGCTATTGCTCATAATGGGTCTATGGATTTCTTTCGGTTAATCAGATGGGTGTTTTTTGAGATTAAGGAACTTAAGATGAATTAGAGGGCTATGAACAACAAAATGGATAAGGTTGAAAAGAATGACAATAATAACAAAGAAAGTGTTAAGGCCACTGGTTTGTGGACTATTGAAGAAAATAAATATATGGTGGAGTGCCTTAAGAAAACTATTGAGGATTTGCAACATTTTAAAAGTAACCATGAGGGAAAGATTTCTGATATGGAGGAAAAAATGAGGAACATAAAAGATTCTATCCATAAAGTGTTCGAGATGAGCCACAAAATTTTAAAATCAATGGAAAAGACCATGAATACGATGGTTGAAAATTTGGAAAATTCCTATCAGGTCAGAATGGCAGTGTATGTAGATGTTGAGAAAGAGGAAAGCTAGGTACAAGGTGGCGGGCCGAGTAACAAGACCAGAGTGAACCTGAAGAGGAAAGTTGACCAAGCCCTTGTGAATATTCAGGAAATTAAGAAAGCTGCTATAAACATGAACAAACTTGAGTAGGAGGTAGCGGAGATCCTCAGGCATTTGGCCTAGTAGCTGGACTTCTAGTGTTTTTCGTTGGCTTTTGCTATGCTGCCCTGGGTTGTTAATTGTTCTCATCTTTGTTGGTAGTTGCTTGTTTTTTGCTTGGGTTCTTTTAATGCCATATCTTTCTCTTGTTGATTGTTAAGGGTTTCGAGTTCCCTTTAAAATTTGTTTTTTCCTTAATCAAAAATATCTCAAAGTGCCAAAATCATCAAACTTATCAAACCTTTGATTATTAAGCCTAGTTTCATCGTAAGGATTTATCATCCTTTCATCACGAAACAAAGCTATATAGTCAAATAAAACTTAGTCTCATTAGAATTTGTCATTCTATTTGACTTAGTTGTAATCCTTGGTACTCTTTCAAACTTAGATCAAAGTTTAGTCAAAACTATAACACTTGCATTCCTGTTCAAACAAGCTTACAAAAACAAAAACTCAAGGAAAAAGGACTTGAAAACCAAAACATTGAAGAGCCAAACCTTGGAACTCCAATCATTGAAATTCCAACCACTGAAACTCCAATCATTGAGACTCAAAAACACTAAAACTCAAAATAGTGAAATGCAAAACACCATGGCGGAGGTTGAAGAGAATCCTTTCCATGGAATCAACACTGAAGGGGAAGAAATAACTGAGGAGGATATCCAACATGTTGAACAAGATCCAAACTTCCACAAATTCTTAGAAAATATTTTTGAAAGAAATGGAGAAAAGTACCTCCTTATGCTAGCTAAACAAGGTGTCAAATTACCCGAGGACTTTGATGTGAATGAATTGAAAGCACCTCCCAAACAACCTAAAAAAGAAACAAAACAAGTGATTTCCCTAACTCATCAAATGAAGAACCTTCAACAACAACTTATTGACATGAAAAGGGGACCATCAAAATGATATTTGATCCAAGATATTTGTCCATATCCTTTTGATCAAGATATCCATATAATTCCTTTTCCCAAACACTGCGAATTCCTGAAATATGACGAATACAATGGGAAAACAAATCCAATTGATCATGTGAGGGAATTAGAACCATGAGTCTTGAATTTTATCATGAAGAAACTTATTTGATGAGGTTATTCCCAATAAGTCTATGTGGACAATTCCTTGAATGGTTTTCAAAACTTGCATCACCCATCAAAACCTTTGAAGAATTGGTCAACAAATTCATCACCCAATATTCTTATAACATTCAACATGACATAACAATGAAGGACCTTTGTAACTTGAAACAAAAAAAGGGTGAATCATTCCTTTTGTTTTTGCATAAATGGAGAAGGTTATTCGCAAGATATTCTTGTCCCATACCTGAAAAAGAGAAGATGAAAATCTTTATCGATAACCTAAATGACGAGATGAGCTATAGGTTGGAATTGCAATGTCCACCCACATTCAAAAAATTGATTGAAAATGGGATTAAAATCAAAGAAGCTTTGGTAAAAATGGGAGTTATAAAACTTTACAATACAACATCACATCAAACTCCTCTAACAATTACAACAACAACGACAAACCAAAGTTTTGGCAACAAAACAAGAATGTGGGTAACATTGATGGTACAATTGAAAACCAAAATACAAAACCTGTATTCAAGTTGACAACAATGGCCACCAAAACTAATCAGAACAAAAATCCACCCAATAACCAAAACAACAACGAAAATGTCAATTAGAGCAACAATCAAGGTAATGCTGGATCAAAAAAACCATCATATCGAACATCCTCAAATTGAAGAAGGTTCACACCTTTAGGAAAATCATCAAAATCAACATTGAAGGAACTTCTCGAAGCTAAGGTCATAATATTACCAGAGGCAAGAAATTGGGAACCACAAGTTAAACCTCCATGGTGGAATGATGCTCATTTTTGTGACTTTCATCGCAACAAAGGACATAAAACCAACAACTGCATGCAATTGAACTACTTGATACAAGACTTGATTGACAACAAGATGATATTTGTAGGACTCAAACAAACAATGATCATGGGGCGTTCAAGAATCCTCTACCCAACTATGAAAAAGGGGAGTCTTCTTCAAATACCAAAGGAAAAAACATAAACTATGTCTATGACACGACCATTCTGCATATTGAGGTGGTTGATGATCAAACCCATGACAAATCAGATCTTATTGCAATTAATAACCCAAAAAATGATGACACCATTCAACATGAACAAAACATCATTACAATTGAAAATTATCACCATGATGTCGACACTACCTCACATCAAATTAATGACCTTGTGCCAATAAATTTGATCACCAACATTGCAGATAACAATCAAATCAATGTTATCAAAATCAGAGAGAAACAAGACAATTTACCGATCAATGTGATCACAAGAGGACAAGCGAAGGTAATATTGAAAGGAGCTACCCCTTCCACGTCCAAAGAAACTCCTACTATCCCTGCAACCCAATATAACACAGTTGATCAGTTGTAGAAAATACCTGTCCAAATATCCTTATTAGAACTTCTCAAGATTTCACCTACTCACAAGGAAATCTTGGAACAAGCTCTAGTCACACCACGGTACTGAACAATTTAAAGGTTTTCCAATTCCAAACTATGGTGGGACATTTGAATGCACCACACTACCTATCATTTTCAGAACATGATGATGTATCCATCACCCATCTGCACAACGCTTCTCTTCACATTGAGGTATTAATCTACAAACGCTGCGTTAAACGTGTCCTAATAGATGGGGGAGTTGGCCTGAATATCTGTACTTTGAAACTTGTCCGTGCACTAGGATATTCAAAAAATGCTATTGATCCTAGAAGGAAAATCACAATAAAAGCATATGATGATGAGAAGAGATCTTCACAAGGGTTGATAGTGCTACGTATTCAAGTGGGACCAGTTGTTAGAGATATAGTATGCCAAGTGTTAGACAAAGAGTTAACATACACCATACTCTTGGGAAGGCCTTGGATTCATGACATGAAATCAGTGCCATCCACATATCAGTAGTGTTTGAAGTTCCCTTTCAATGGGTAGGAAGTAACTATTACAACTTACTCAAACAACGCCCAATATTGTAACTCCCTCAAGACAACCCAAGAGGCTTTTGTACCACACAACATGGAAGCTCCAACTCATGGTTCATCAAATGATGGGAAACAACTAAATGCGTTGTCCAAGTGGGTTGAGAAAAAGGACTAATCAAAGGATAAAGGTATCGGTGATTCCACTCCCTCAAGTAAAGAAAGTACATCAAATTCTTTGTCAAACCTGCTCAAGATAAAGGATCAATCAAAAGAAAAAGGTATCGACTATTCTACTCCACAAGATTAGGAAAGACAACTTGAGTCCTTATCGAAACAAGTGTCCAAGATCCAATTGAAAGACAAAGGCATGGGGGAATAATCATTTGAGTAATCCTTATGTTTATCACAAATTTCCTCTTCTCCTAAATCACATGGGAAACCATCAACATAAAGACAACAATCATCACAACCCACCACACTATTTGATGGCAGCTTTGTAAGAGTAGGCACATTAGTGGATGATTTAGATGAAAAAGAGGTTTTAAATTGGTTATAAAAAGATGAAGAATCATCACAAGCATCCACCTCAAGTGTGCAAATAGAGCAATACGACAAAGGAAAGACAATCCTAGAAAAGATGGGATACGAGGGAAAAGGTCCTATAGGTAAAAGGAAAGAAGGCATCATAGAATCGATACAACCTATCACAATGCAAGCTAAGGATAAAATAGGATTGGGGTATAAAGAAGAATTAAGAGAAGAAACCAGATAGCAAGTTGTTGAAAGAATCCTACAACTACATGTTAGTGATGATCATGAAATTGATTCAAATGAATATGAGTGGGATTCACTATCCAAAGAGTCTTCTCATGATAAGGAAATTGATGTGGTACAAAAGTATACACCCATACGTGAGGAGGGTCAAATTTTAGGTTATAGACCACTTGAAATAGGATCACAACATATTGATGACTCCAGCAAAGACGATCAGACTCAAAGCGAAACAAATTATTCAGAGGAGAGTTACCTTATAGACATTGAATTCACTATTGGACAATCTGAAGAAATTACTATCAGGACCCTTATGACATCTGACCTTAACCAATTCATTGATCCCTTACCCCTAACACATCTTGAACTCATAAATTGGGATCAAATTGAGCCGTCTGATATCCCCATATTTTCAAATGATGAGGCCATTGTCAACTTCCTTTGTTCAACCAATCCAAAAATAGATTCCACCATTGAACATTGTAACGAAGCTTCCAACTAGGAGAGTGTCAAATTTTCTAGCTGTAAAATGAATAATATAGGGAATAGATCTGATGGTGAAAACCATTCAATGGCAGTATCAGATCTAGAAAAAGTAAAAATAAAGACTACATCCAATGGCGAAAACCTCTCTAAGGTGCTGAAGGAAGGAAGATTTGACACACTCCCCAAACAATTTCAGGAATGATCTAAAGTATTGGTTGAACCCACTCAGTCTATCAATATCGACAATGAAGAAACAATAAAGACTGTCCATCCAGCAAAATCCTTGACAGATCAAGAAAAACTAAACTTCATCAAATTATTCATAGAAAGAAAAGTCAATTTTGCTTGGTCATATGCCAACATGCTAGGGATTGATCTAGAACTCATCATGCACCACTTAATACTACTAGCAGGGGTGAAATTGGTCAAGCAAAAGTTAAGGAAAATTCATCCATATATTGCCATATTGGTAAAGGCAGAACTGAAGAAATTATTGGATGCAGGATTCATTAGACTAATTGACTATCCCGAGTGGATCTCCAACATTGTGCCTATTTCAGAAAAGAGCATCAAGATATGCACAGATTTTAGGGATCTCAACAAGGCTTTCCCAAAAGATGACTTTCCCCTATCCAACATTGACATCATTGTGAACCTAA
This sequence comes from Sequoia sempervirens, assembly GCA_007258455.2. NCBI lineage: Eukaryota > Viridiplantae > Streptophyta > Pinopsida > Cupressales > Cupressaceae > Sequoia > Sequoia sempervirens. The sequence continues at coordinate 9,258,364 of VDFB02058242.1, forward strand.
CAATAGGGCATGGCATGTTGTCACTCATGGATGGTTTTTTTGGCTATAATCAAATAAAAATTGCACCTGAGGATCAAGATAAGACAACCTTCACATTTCTATGGGGAACCTTTTGTTGGAATGTCATGCCATTCAAGTTGAAGAACGTAGGAGCAACTTATCAGTGTGCCATGATGATGATCTTTCATGATATGATGCACACCTTCATGGAAGACTATGTGGAAAATTTGTTAGCCAAATCATACACCAGAGAAGGACACCTAGATATCCTAGATGAAATATTCACCAAACTAGAAAAGTTCAATGTACGACTGAACCCAAAGAAATGTGTGTTTGGGGTGACTTCAACCAAACTCTTGGGATATATTGTTTTAGAAAATGGCATTGAGGTAGATCCTGCAAAGGTTAAATCCATCATGGAGATGCTACCTCCCAAGAACATTAGTCAGCTACGATCTCTACAAGGGAGATTCCAATCAATCTAGAGATTTATCTCACAATTGGCAGATAAGACCCATCCTTTCACTCACTTGCTACATAAGAAAGTATCTTAATGATGTGATGAGAAATGTGAAGGGGCCTTCAATCAATTAAAACAATATCTGATGAGTCCACCCATCTTAATACCACTAGTAGAAGGAAAGCCACTTTTATTGTACTTAGTAACAACTAAGATATCATTGGGAGCCTTGTTAGCGTAGGAGGATTCAACAGAAAAAGAAAGGGAAGTCTATTATATCACCAGAACCTTAAATGGCTATTAAGTCAATTAAACCTTCATTGAAAAGGCTTGTCTAGCAGTAGTGCTCGCTACCCAACAATTACGATACTACATGCTCACCCATACATTCAAGTTAATAGCTAAGATAGATCCAATGAAATACCTCCTTAGTAAAGCTAATTTAACCAGAAGACTAGCCAAGTGGATCATGATGCTGAGTGAATTTGACATCCAATATGTCGATAGGAAGGCAACAAAAGGACAAGCAATCACAGATCAGTTAGTTGAAGCACTATTGCAAGACAATCATCCAATGAACATTGAGTTTCCAGATGTTGATGTCCTAATAGTATCAACACACCAATGGGTCTTGTACTTTGATGGTTCTTATACACAAAATGGATCAGGTGTAGGAATCTTGTTTATCTCACCACAAGGACATACCATTCCCAAATCCTATAGACTGATGTTTCCTTGCACCAACAACACAATCGAATACAAAGCATTAATCATTAGAATCAAAGTAGCAGTTGAGTGGAAGATCACATAGTTATATGTCTATGGGGATTCACAACTGGTCATTAATCAGGTAAATGATGATTATCAAACAAATGATGATAAGTTGATGCCCTATAAAAGAATGTTTGATGACTTCAAAAAGTACTTTGTGGAAATAAGATTTGAATAGATTCCCTGAAGCGACAACAAAACTGTTGATGCCATGGTTACCATTGCTTCTCTCTTACAGATTTTAGATAAAAGAGCCCGTTACGAGTTCATTGTAGAATAGTTTTTCAACCCATCATATGACAACCTTGAATCCTAGGTCATCTACCATCTAGTTGAAGCCGAAACCTCCATATACAGGAAAATTTATACTTACTTGAAAGACAATACCCTCCCACCTGACCTATCCCAAAATAAAAAAAAATGAAACTTCATTCATTAAGCTGCCTGGCATACCCTTATCGTGGATGTCCTTTATCAACAAGGTCTTGATGAAACTCTCCTCTGATGTGTGGAATGTGATGAGTCTAAAACGGCTTTATGGCAAGTTCATGAAGGTGTTTGTGGAACTCATTCAAGTGGTTTAACCTTAGCCAAGAAACTCCTCCATTTGGGATATTATTGGCCGACTATGGAAAGGGATTCTTTTCAGTTTGTTAAGAAATGCAAAAAGTGTCAGATTCATGGCAATCTCATCCACGCACCAGCACAAGAACTTCAAAAATTTTCATCAACATGGCCCTTTTGTTAGTGGGGACTAGATCTCGTAGGGAAAATTCATCCATGTTCATCAAATGGACACAAGTTCATTATCACAACCACAAAGTATTTCACAAAGTGGATTGAAGCAGTTCCCCTAACCACCATCATAGTAAAACAAATCTCATCCTTGATCTTGAACTACATCATCTATAGGTATGGCATCCCTCAATCCATCATCACTGACAACGACAAACCTTTTAAAAATTAGGACGTTGAAGAACTTTGTGAGAGGTTTCACATCCAACATTAGTTTTCTACACCATACTATCCTCAAGGAAATGGCCAAGCAAAGGCCTCAAACAAGACTATCCTGAAAATATTGAAGAAAACTGTTAATGATGCTAGACGTGACTGGCATGTTCAACTGAACCCTGCTTTATGGGAATATAGAACCAGTATCCACACTATGACAAGAGCTACACCCTACGCTCTAGTCTATGGATTAGAGGCCATTCTACCTGTTGAGGTTGAACTACCATCACTCCGGGTGTCACTAAAAGGGATCATTTTCGATGAGGATTACAGAGTGTTTAGGTTATAGGAATTTAAACTATTGGATGAGTATCATCAACATGTAGTAGATCATTTGAAAGCATATCAGCAGAGGATATCCATAAGTTACAATCACAGAGTAAAGCCTAGAAAATTTCAAGTTGGTGACTTAGTCTTGAAAGAAAATCCCCGCAATCAACAAGATCGAGAAAAGAAGGGGAAATTTGAACAAATTGGCTAGGTCCCTTTTTCATTGCATCAGTCTTCGGATTAGGAGCATATCAACTATCCACACTAGAAGGGGATTTGTTTTATGAACCCCTCAATAGCCTGCATCTCAAGAAATTCTACACCTGAATCATCCAATGCATCAGAAAGAGTCCTGAAAAAATACAAAAACATAAAAAAATGTCCTGAAAAAATGGTTACCTTGATGAAAACTTGGAAAATAGGCGTCTTGGTAACAACAAAAAATATATAAAAAAAGATCAAAAAAATCAAAAAACAAGTGAAAAAATATAAAAAATAAAAAATAAAAAATAAAAAAATAAAAAATTTGAAACAGTGCAATAAAAACAAGTAGTGAAAACCTGGCAACAGGTGCTAGTTGTGATAGGTTAGCTTTTCCATCTATTTGAGCATGTTGACCATTTTTCTTTTGCCATCAATCTGCCTATCATTGAAAATCCTCATGTCCATATCTTGGCATCGCGGTCGTGTCTCACCCTAGATTGGGGGAAAAATCCTGAACTCACTAGAGGCAATAAACTTTGAGCTTGAATCAATAGACAAACAATAGTAGGAAAAACACAACAAACATGATCATAGTGCAACCAAACCTTGAACATCAATCACCGTCAGAAACACATCAACCATCAAAATAAAAAAGCCAAATCAATCAAACCAAAAGCAAACTTCAAATGTATGATGTTCCTTCTGAATCATGGGTTTATCACGTCAAACATAAATGTTCAATTGTTATACTTTAATTTTTGCTATCATATCTCTGGAGCACCTCGATGATGTATTGAACTAGAGGAGCTAGGAAGGAGTATAATTTTTCTTTGTCTGCTATCTGTGAGTTGATCATTATTACTGTGCAAATTGTCACAAGACATGCTCTACAAAGTATCGCTAATGACATTCCGAATTTACATAGGAAAACGGTTAACTCTTGTCTGTTTACACAAGCAATACTCAGGTCATCTCGGTTTAATTATACTTAGATGCTTGTGTTAACTTGCACTATCAAACATCATGGAAGTAGTACTTAGGTCATCATGGTCTAAATATACCATCGATGCTTGTACTCACTTTCAAAATTTAAAGGCTCAATGATGATAAAAAGAACAAAAAATTTGCTATTACAAATGACAACTTTTGAATATGAGATATGCATGGTTAGAGTAGATTGCATCCATGTTCACTTGCATTTGTATCTATAGGGTTTCCAAAGTTGCAAAAATTTCACAATGATGTTATCTCTAACATTAATGGATTGAGCACACTTGACATTAACAAAAACACATCATTCTCATATAGAAAACATAGTAGTTGCATCATCATTTGCATAAAAAAAACATTATCACATCATTCATCCATCCATGCATCGCATCATAATATTTGCATCAGAAAACACAAAAAGACATGCAACACATCTCATTTACATAATCAAAATCATTTCATATAATTGCATTAGGAATGTGGTTCACTAAGCTTAAATGAGTGTGTCTCTTCAGATTTCCAAGAAAGTTGGGAAATATGTTAGGTTTTGTGAAGCTTAAGTTAACAAATAATCAATTGATGACAACCTTCCCACAACTTTTGGAAGTTGGATAGATTCACTCATTTAAGCTTAAGATCCTAGAAGTTTCGAAGTATTACAAACTTAGTTAGGCATAATCATTTGCATCACATTATCATATCATACATCATTTACATAATGATTACATCCCATTATCATTACATCCATACATAATTAGTATAAACATCACATATCATCACATTGCATAATCAAATCCATCTCACATAGGATATATCATCATTGCATACATCACATAATCATATATTATAATATAATCATTGCATACATCACATAATCATCACATAAGTATCATCATTGCATAATCATAATGATCACCATCATGTAAACATCAAAAATAGATAAAATTAGGTACCATCATACAATCATTTCATTTAACATTCATTCATTCATTTGCATCATAAAAGTACAAAAACATAAAATACATCACATGCATCATATAGACATGATTCATAAAACATCATAGAAAACACATCAGTTGCATCATCATTTAAATCTATAACATATCATATCATCAGTTCCATATAGAACATCACATATCATCATAAACATAGAAATTAAATGCATCCATCATAATCACCATGATCATCATCGTATAACATCATATAGACACATAGATCATAATCATCACCACATATCATATAACCTCAAAATCATAATGTCAAAGTGTACAAGGATATCCAAAGGTCTAAAGAGATACATCAATATAAAAAATGGCAGTGTATCATAAAGTTTGAAAACAAGAGGAACAACATCAATGTCTCAATTGAATAAAGAGGTGTATACATGTCCAAGGTACATTAGAAAATCATAACTGGAGCTATGTCGTGCTCCCCCCAGACGGTGTTGGCATCACATGACTAGTACCTCCTCCACCTGACAGACCTGCACTAGGATCTCTCCTATCTCTAGGAGGCAGTTGTGTAACACCCACACTAATAGTGTGAGACTAGGACCTGCCAGACCGAGACTATGCAAAGCTCTCCCGCCTCTCTGGAGGAACCGCATCATGATATTGACCTCTATAAAACTTAGCCTCTTGTGTAGTGCGACGAATCTCTCTGAAATAATTTGATGTCCCAACAACCATTGCAACCTGTTGTAGCCTCTTAATGATGGCCTCGACCTGCTCCACCCACCATCTCAAAGTATCCCTTTCAACAATCAATATGGTGATTTGCCCCTGTACCTGTCCCTACACCCATCCCTGTACTTGTGCAAACTAGGCTTGTACTTGCTACACTTGCTGCCTAGTAGCACCCTCTCAGCTGTCAGAGTCTGTACTTGTCCCTACGCCTGTATAAGTAGAGCCTACACCTGCTCTAGCTGACCCTGTAAAGTCTCAACTTGTACCTAAAGTGCAACAATCTATGTTTGCTGTTGTGTTGAGGGTAGCTGAACCTCCACGTGTCACCTCTTGTGATGCATTCTCATCTCACCAACATTTGGCCCTGGTCTTCTGCCACCTCCATCATCTCCCCCATCACTCTCCTCATCATCACCATCATTGCTGCTATTGCCATCATCACTGCTCTCCTCCTCCTTCCCCTACTCCTCCTTCTCCTCTGCCTCCTCTCTCCGTCGCCTTTTCCCATGACCTCCTGCCTCTTCCTCCACTAACAATGGTGCTAGCTCATCCAGAATCGTAATCCATGGGAATGGGTGCGTGAACATATACATGGCATACTCCTCAAATATCCCTACATCGGTGATCTTTGGATGCACCTCCTAAATGGCGGCCTATAACCCATGAAAGTGCTACACCATTGCATCACAAGACAACACTAGCCCCCACACTGTAGCATCTTGTCATTGTCGGGCATAATGGGCCACTCCCTAGGGCATCCCATGTACCTGGCCATATTGTCTCAGTACTCTCAGTAACATGAATCTCTCGATGATAAAATGGGTTTGGCCAATCAAATAAATTGATTGACATAAGAATGACATCTTTGTGTCGTCCTTTGGCCATTGCTTGCAATCAACATATGGCCACTATACCACTAACTCTAAATCATCCAACATCCTCCTCCAATACTCCAACTTTCCCAGCTTAGGCTGAGCAAGTCGAACAATATAAATATGAACATATGGCCTCAAAGTTGGCCGCTATCTGTCTCCCATTGGCTGATTGACTGCTATATGCTCCCAGGCCTAGACCTGGAGCAATGTGACATCCACTAATAAACTCACCCCACACAGATAAACCACCTGGTGCAAATCATGATACAGATGTGCGAGCATACAACAACCCCAGGTATATTGAGTGTCGTGAACAATCATGCTCTTTGAGATCCTGCCCCATCCAACTAAGAGTCCCTTTGACCTGCAGTCAGGACAAAGGAATCCTCCAATGAACCCAGATAACACATAAGGAAAAGTGGTGTAAGCATCTACCATCTCCCTCCAGGGAATCTCGTAACCATTGATAGTATCATCCTGAAATACTCTTTGCAGCTTATCGGTCCCGCCCTGCTCATGTGCATCATAGAGAACAAGCTCTCCAACCACCAAAATCTGTAGAATATGATATACATCCTCAAGAGTCACTGTGATATCACCAGTGGGAAAATGGAAGGTGTTATGCTCACTGTGCCACCTCTCAGCTAAGGTTGTCAACAACCCCCTGTTAATCATGATCTGGGGCATATCGATGAGAGATGACAACCCACATCGCGCAATAATAGCTATCTCAGGCTGCGTCAAATGACGAATCAACTCCCATGTCCTCGGGAACCTCTCTCTGATTTGTAGACTAGTCAATGGCTCCTATCATCAAAAAATCACAAATCAGTCAATCAATCAACCGACATCAATCAGTCAATCAATCAATCAAAATCAATCAACCTATTAATCTAATCAGCTCTAGTGAGACTTTAATCAAATCTCATGAGCATCAATCTATCATTCAACCTCGCGTATCATGAGGTTTATCAGATCAATCAATTCAACCTTTCCTATCATGAGGTTTATAAAATCAATCAATTTTAACCTTGTCTATCATGAGGTTTATCAAATCAATCAATTTTAACCTGGCCTATCATGAGGTTCATCAATTAATTTAACTTCACCTATCATGAGGTTTATTAGATCAATCAACCTATAATTGATCCTCGCCTATCATGAGGTCAATTATCATCACCCTATTATTGAATCTCACCAGTCATAAGATCAATGAACATCTAACCTATCAACATGATCAATCATCAAATCACAGACTGATGTGATCAAACATCATCAAAATTAAGGAGTCTCAACAAGAAAGTCATCAAATTTTCCCAATGCGCTAAAACTGTGCTTCTATGCGCTGGAAGACTTGATGCACTAGAGAAATTCATCAATGCGCCATAATAGAGGTTCTATGCGTTGAAACACTAGATGCACCATTTCATTTGCTCAATGCATCAGAACAGGGCTCCAATGCGCCAAAGTATCCTATGCGCTATTTCATCTCATAAATGCGCTAATCTAATTTCCCTAAGTGCTAATCTAACCTATGCGCTAATTCAAACAACCTATGCGCTACATCATTCAACGTGATAGTTCATCTAACCTATGTGCTACATCTCTATTCCTATGCACTAGACTAGTCTATGCGCTATAACAGACCATGTATGTGCCATTGCGGCGACCTATGTGCTAAAATAATTCAAAATACAAATTCAAAGAAAAATAAGCGGGAAATTAATTACATGAAATGTGAGGAATTTTTTGGGGTACTCATAAGAGGTTCGTACGCTATTGGGCGGTTGTGCCGCCTGACCCACTTGAACCAGTGTGTGTGGTAGGGGATCACCATTCTGCTCCAAGTTTGCACAAATCACTCTCACTCTAAGTTTTCAAATTACAAAATGCACAAATGAACTTTCAATCAACTTTTTAACCTTTTAAGGTTAGTTAAGTGGCATTTTATGGGGTTGTTTTATTTTTATTTTTCAAAGGGGCCTTAATTAATCAGATCATCACCTGCTGGTTTCTACATCATTTTTTTGGAGATAAATCATTTCTGAAGCATAAAATTTTGAGATCATCATCAAATCATTGCAAAATCATCAAAATTTTCAAAAATTCCAAACAAATCGTAAAAATTCCAATACTCAACAATTTATCTCTTGAGGGGGCATATATCCATCATCACTTGAAAATCAACGTCTGGGGCATCAAATTTCTTTTTTTCATGGCATCAATATCAAATTATCTTTGAAGCAACATGTAAACAAATTACTTCAAAGAGGGGAAAAGTGTATACACCTAAAAATGGTCAAGAAATTTAATTAATTAAATACTAGTTATTTAATTAATATTCCATCTACGTATAAATAAATTCTCAATTTATTTATACAGTTCATATCCTTTAATTCATCAACTATAAAATCATATTCTTCTAATTTAATTAAATAAACAAATTTCCATAAGCTTGTTTTATTTAATTAAGTTTCATTAACCTTGGATTAGGAATTCAAGCACATGTCTACAACTTTTTCATGCCTCCTCATCAAGGTCACATGAAATTAAATAATTCTAATTTTTAATTAGAATTATCTTCAAACACATGGCTTATTCCTCACACACTTCAACAAAATTTTAAACACACGGTCTTTCTTTGACACACTTGATTCCTCCATCCATTTGGCATGTTGTCTTTGGTTAAGGGAAAACCTTTTTGATTCTCTTCATCTCCACCATTCATCCCTCTTGTTTGAATCTGGACTATCGATCACTGCCACATCACAAGATGCTTGGAAAAGCCTATAAATACAACCCTTTGGCATTGTATTTTGCATCCACATTTGAGTAAAGTTATCATGCAGGAATATCATTTGAGTATTGGATATTTGGAGTCTTATAGTTACATTTCATATCATGTTTTGTTTCATAGTTACATCTTAAAATCACACTTTGCTTCATAGTTGCATTTTATGTCATGCTTTGCATCATAGTTGCATTTTAGATTAGCATATTCATAGTTAGCATTTGAGCATATGAAGAATCATCCTAGCTTCATATCATAGCATTTACATTGTATAATCTAACATCATTATCCATTCATGATAATATCCATTATCATTTTCATCATATAGTTTCATGTATGAATTTAATTGGCTTGCATGTTAAATATCAATCTCATTTCTCAACTTGTCATTTTAACAACCATAAGTGCACATATAAAAATTTGAGAGCGATATGGTTTAATAAATCCTTGAGAATAGAGGACAATGAAACATTCTTAAAAGATTTGTTTAACTGCAAAATATAATAGTTTATTTGATTCAATCTTTAATATAATTCATCTCATTGGTGTTTGTGTTGATTTACTAACTCTCCCACATTTCACACACATAGTTACTTATATGACCTTATTCATGATAGAGATTATAATATAGTGTGTAGTATGATTATGGTGCACGTTTCTATTAGATATGTTCATTTACCTAATATATATATTGTGGACTAATGATTTGATGATGTACTTTATGTATCGTGTGTGTGACCTGCTTGTGGTGTGAGGGGATGATTTCATGACACTCTTAGGAGAGATTCAAGATGTCACGATTCTCCTTCACCAATGCATGAGTGTGGGTTATATATTATGTTGGTATATATGTACATGTTCTTGGTTTGTGATGCAGGATTGTAGGTACCAAGCATTGAATCCACCTAGTCTCATAGGTCTGAGCATGCCTAAAAAAAATATCGATGGTGGTATGTGGAGATAGCATAGGGCCCTAAATATCCTAGCCTTGAACGATTGCCTTATAGGAGGTGACATTGTCAGTTGTAGTCACCTGTTCGATATGCCATTAAGGAAATATACTTTACCCTGGTTTGTGAATGGTTTTGGTGGAGTGATTTGTGTTGCATTAATATTTTAATTGTGTTTAATTATGTCTTTTGATTTTTGGTTGGTTTAAAGTCTCCTTGAGATATTATATTTTTGCATATGTATATATGTGTATTATGTTTTATGAAAATAATGTTATAAATATTAACATATTCTAATGTTATTTTTTAAATATTAATATGTTTATTAGTAAATATTTAAATATTAATGAATATCTAAGCATATGTTATATTTATGTTTTGATTTTCTATTTTGGTGGAGTGACTATTTTTAAGGAGGTTCTTTTATCTTTTAAAATGTTTTGAATTTATTTGGTGGGAAGCCCTAAATAAATGAGTTAATTATGTGAGTTTATTTGTCTCTTTTTGTTATTATATTTTGGTGGGAAGTTACATTTTAGTTTTGATTTTTAATTAATTATATTTTGAGGGAGTTGGTTGAGATTCCCGTGGAGGGAATGGGATGAGATTTTGAGGAAGTTTGTGGAAGATTTTTTTGGGGGGCATTTCTTGAATTCATTTTTATGAAAGTTAGGGAGAATTTGGAGAGGGGAGAGAAATTATGCATTTTTGGGGGTTTGAGAATGTAAAGAAAATGGGGAGATTTTACATGGTTTTGAAGTAATTTTTTAAAGGTTTTTGGGAAATTTTGAATTGAAATTTGGAGGAGTGAATTGGAATTCAATTATGGTTTGATGAGAATGAATTTTATGCTAGATTGTGTGGAATTCTGATTTTTGATCATGCTTTGGATTAGAGATTCAGGTTTTGAAAGCTTCTTCAATTTTTAGCTTCTTGCATTCAAATTTTTCATGTTTTGAGGTAGGTTATGCACTTAAAATTTATAATTTTTTGTTTTAAATTCATAGATTTTTATATGGATGTTATAGAATATTTTATTTGAATGTTTTGAAGTGTTTCTTTCAAGTGATGAAATGCTGCTATAGTTGGGTTTCTCATTTTGATGTTTGACTGTAATTGAGTATGCCGAAAAGAGGGTTTTTAAGGGAGCAATTTTTTGTTTCAAATTTTGTGAATTTTTGAGGCGTTTTTGGTCAATTTCAATTTTTTTTAAGTATTCAAGGGTCAAATATGAAATAAATTTTTGACGGATTTGGATTTGGATTTGATTTGATTGTTTTATGGCTGGCAGACTTGACTGCTGTCAAGAGGGATTTAGCTCTGTTTCGGGGTAGGGTTTTTGTACTTCTTGTCCTTTCATTAGAATTCTATTGAAATGGAATCTTTTTAGACTTTTTTCATGCTATTTTTTTGTGTATTTTTATTTCTGAAAATGATGGTGTTGCTATGCTTTTAATAGCATATGAATGTTTCTTTCGCCCTCCTCCACTTTTAGGCTTTTAAGGGCTGTTTTGGGAATATGTTTGCAAAACTCATTAAATGAATTTATTTCTTTTTTTTTGGGTCTGTATTTCTTGTTGTTGGAATTTTTCTGGTTTATTCTTTGGTCCTATATGGTTCTGTGGTGTTATCTTTTCAGTTTCATGGAGTTGTGTTGAGTTTCGTGAAGATTGCAGTTGTTTCATGCATCTATTGGTAGCCTTGTTTTTGATTGGTGAATAATCAGATTGGATGTTGTTATAAAAGAATGTTATGGATGGTTTATGATTTTTATTTTTTTTCCTTTTTAATCTTAATATTTTTACACTTCATTTTGGTGCATTTATGATAAGTTTCAGAAAGTTTCATTGGGTCTTGGGCACCTAATGGTGGTTTAATCTATGGTGCTTAATATACAGTTTATAGTGATGTATATTGGTTATATATGGATGGTTATGGACCAGTTTATGATGGATTATGATTCTCTCTTAAGTAATTTATGGTCCTTTTGGATGTTCTCTTTAGTTTTGTTGAGTTCCATTGAGTTTTGTGGGTATTTGTTGCATTCATAGCTCATTGGGATAGCTAGTTTGTGAGACTTGATAGATGAGTTTGTGATGCTATTAAGAGCATTCTTATGAACCTTAATATTTTGTGTTTTAGAGATTCTTAATTCCTTGGGTATTCCTCCATGGCCTGTTGGTTCATTCGTGTGTTGCTTTGATGGTTTCAAGGTGATATGTGCATCTATGGTAGACTGGGGTCAGATTATTGTATATGCATAGATGTTACTGTTCATGAATATATGTGGATTGTTGGGAATCATATTCTAATGTATGTTGATGTTGTATCCATGTGTTATTTTTTTAGAACCTTGGGGTTAGATAGGCTCATATCTTACCCATGTGAGTATGACTTGTACGTTTCGAGATGATCCTTGTCTGAGTTTTGTCCCTTGCATTTCTTGTATGATAACCCTTGGTTTTAGGTAGTTTCCCTTCCTTTATTTCTTGTGTGCTTAAGGGCCTTATGTCTATCTCCTAGCATGAGGGGTGGTCCTTCGGGTTCTAGATGGTCAGGTGGCTTCCTATCTCCATTGGGTATCCTTGTCCTAGTTCAAGTGCGTGGATGGATTCAAGTGTCTTCATATGATGATTCTTCTGGTGCTTGTTGCTCATGCTTTGGATCTTATATTTCAAGAGGAGATTATGTATTGAATTATCATAGTTTCATATGAGTTTTGGATTGGTCCTAGTTGGAGGATAATGATGATGGTTATCTAGGATTATTGATTATGTTCCTTTCATGTGCTCTTGTGGTATCGATATCTTTTGATTTGAATGAATGTTAATCTTAGGCACTTGAGTTGGTTAAGGAATGATCTTTATATCCTAAATCTTAAATGGGATGTATGCTTTCTAAGATTTGCTTCTTAAAGGATGTTTCACTCTTATGAATTAGGACAAGCATTTATGGAAAAAGTAATAATTGGAATGAGTAGATGGTTAATTTCTATATGAATATTCTTTATGAGGAATGTCTTAGCTATATGTCTTATTGGTCCATTTTATAAAGGAAAGATGGCATATCCCGCTGAGTAATAGAAAAATATGTTAAGGAAATATGTAGTGATGCATATCATATTGATCTTCACTTTGGAATTATTCTTCTTACATTCTTCATGGCTATGTTGGTATCATCATTATTCCTTATAGTAAATATAGTTAGGCAGCGTGATGTGATTAATTGGTGGTTGTATGGTTTTACTAATTCATGTGTGGACAATGTCATTTATGTATCTTTTGTCTATTTCATACAACATAATGGCGTTAACGACCTTACCTTAGAGTGAATGTAACATTGTACTTTGATGTAATGAAAAAGGGTATTTGGTTAGTGTTGTATGGAGTAAGATTTAGTATCGGATGAAAAATGAATAAATGCTATCTCATTCTTTATTAAGATAATCTAGGAGTGTATCATGATGTGCCTAAGTCCTAGAAAAGTAACTATAAGATATTCATTTAATTTAGTAATTAATTAAAGATTTTTCTATTGTACTTAAATATTAAATGTTTATCTATCCTCATCTAGTAGGATGAAAGGGAAAAGAAATGTAACCCTTTCTTGTGATGGATGTTGTTAGTAACAATGTTAGGAAACCTAGGAAGTCTTAGGACTAGAATGTAAATGACAAGTTCTATTATCTTCCGTTACTTCTTTATGAGTTATCGATGGTTTACTTCATTGTGAATGATATTAGTAACTTTAGTTTTTATGTTCATTGGAAAGCCGATCATTATGTTGAGTAACATTAGTTAAGGATAATCAAGTTTCTTAACAATTTTAATGTTTTGTTTGTTTTTTTTTTAAATTCCATGTCTTTTGCATTTTTTTTCTTTGTTATCCTTTGGGTTCCCTTGTAGGGCATTACACATCAAACCAACCACCAAGTGAGGAGGAAGTAATCTGTAGACAATAGGAAAGGATGGATAGTCAAATCAAAATTCCAAGGATGTGGTCATAGAAGAAGTGGATAGTGATGAAGAACTCTTCAAACACTGCAACAATCCCAAGGTACTTAAACTGATGGAAAAACTATTAAGAAAGGATCAAAATGGTTACTTCTTCAAATTAGCACAAAGTGGTGCTAAATTACCTGTTGAATTCAATGTGGAAGGTCTTAAGGATCCTCACCTCATTCCCTTAGGGGATAACTCAGTTGTGAGAAAGATACCCAAACCAATGGAGATTTCAAACATGCCACCAATCTTCTCACAAACCAATGAACAACCTAAACAACAACCAATGGACAACCCTTTGTTTAGGAAACCGTCCCAAATCAAACAAGCGGTAGTGGCCCAACAATATTAAGGGGGACCTACTCAATACATGCCACAAAACAACAATATGAAAAACATGGGAAATTTTCCAATAATGGAACATGGAAATATCCCATCACAAGGACAATACATCGCATAGAATGTGTCATATATTGATCCTTCAACCAATATGCCAAATCAAAAAGGTATACCACCAATGCACTATTAGGGTAACTTTCAAAACAATTCATCCCAACAATAAGGTATACCACCAACGCACTATCAAGGTAACCTTCAAAACAATTCATGTCAACAACAAGGTATATCACCAACGCACTTTCAGGGTAACCTTCAAAACAATTCATCTAAGCAAGGTAAACCACCAATGCACTATTAGGTTAACCTTAAAAAAAAAATCATACCACCAACAAGGTGTACCACCAACATACTACCAGGGCACCCTTCAATACAATTCATCCCAACAACAAGGTGTACCACCAATGCACTATTGAGGTACCCCTCTTCAACATGATCAACAAGGACTTAATCCTCCTTCCAATCAACAAGGAATTAACACTCCTTACACTCAATAAGGGCTTAATACTCCTTCCACACAACAAGGACTTAACACTCCTTACAATCAACAAGGACTTAATCCTCCTTGCACACAACAAGGACTTAGCACTCCTTACAATCAACAAGGACCTAATCTTCCTTTCACACAACAAGGACTTAACACTCCTTTCCATCGACAAGGACTTAACCCTCCTTCCACCCATCATGGTTACCAAGGTTCTATACCTCCACCATACCCAACTTATGACCAAATGAACGTTTTGGGACAACAAGGCTACTACGCACAAGGTCCCTAAACAAATGTACCAAACACAGAGGTAGACATGCAACTACAAGCCATGAATCGAAGGATATCCGACATGTAGATTGGAAAACCAGAGAAGACCTACACTCTACAAGATATATGTCCATTCCCTTTTGATTGCTCTATTACTTTGTTGCCCTTCCCTAAAATTTTTGAAATACCAAAATTTGACAAGTACAAGGGAAAAGGAGATTCATTAGAACATGTGTGAGATTTATCGATAGCTTGCATGGAAGTGCAAAACAATGACTCCTACCTAATGGGACTTTTTCCACGTAGTATTATTGGTCACGTTATGGAATGGTTCTCACATTTACCACTAGGTATTAGGAATTTTGATGAATTGACCAACAAGTTTGTGAACCACTTCTCGTTCAACATAGCATAGGATGTCACCACCACTAACATCTATAAGATTAAACAAAGCCAAGGAGAATGCTTTACATCCTACCTACAAAGATGAAGACATAAAGCTAGTAGGTGAAAGTGGCCTATTCCCGACAAAGAACTGGTGGATATCTTTGTTTCCAATATCCAAATGGAAATCAATTATCAACTCACCTGTTGTGCATGAACTTAGGGAGTAGCTAAAACACTAGAAAAAGGTGCATGAAAGCAAAGATGGGTCCCGACAACAAGGCCAGATCAGGTACCCATGTACAAATGTAATGCAAACTAAATCAAATGGGGTAAAGGAGAAAATCACATGGGAACAAAAATCCTCCCCAAAATAGAATGAAAATAACAAATAAGTGATGAAAGATGGAGGACTCCATAAGACACCCCAAGTACACCATCCATCACAAAGATACATGAAATAACCCCCTCAAAAGAGAGGAATGAAGAGACCACATAGCCCCATAGAATGAAGTAGCTCCAAAAAAATTGAAGAAACCACATCTCCTGAAAATAGTGAGAGGGAAGATTCCATATTAATGAAATCTATAATGGTGAAGTAGGTGTAGCCCAAGATGTCTCCACAAAAATAGGTGTGACTAGAAATAAAGGAAGAAGTCAAAGTAGGTGAAGACTAAAAAGGAACCTCTAAAGATGAATAATCAACAATGTCCTACACTGAAACGAAAGAAACCACATCTATAGTCATAGAAGTATTAGTAACTATAACAGGAGGTGGAACAAAAGGCTCAAGAACCAGGTCTGAAGTGAGAACACCAATGTTCAAGAAGCCAGATATCTTCGCTGAATGATGATTCACACTAGAAGTGTGATGAATAGCTATAGGAACAAAAGCAGCATCAGTAGCAAAATCGATAAAGGAATACAATCGAGATGAGTGACCCACCATCCCAGTAGCAATAACTGTTCTACTCTCCAAGTCTCTGATGATAATAGAATTAGGTGTGAACTCCACAGGATCTCCCATTGCCTCCATGTGTGATATGATATATGGAAAAGAGGTTGTTTGTCAAGTGAGGGACACACAAGACATCCTAAAAGGTGTTGTCCCCAAAACTGATAGACCCCTTCCCTATAACACTCATGTAAGTATTGTTTCCCATCAAAATAGGAGAAATAGTGCAAGGCTCAAAGGAAGTGAACATAGACTATGAAGATGCCATATGATGAGATGCTCTTGAATCTAGAAGCTATCTCCTTGATCCAAGACCTGACGTAGCACAAAGAGCATGTCCCTTCATATCTGATGAAGTGTGTAAACCGACTGTTCCCCTATCATGCTACTCTAAAGAAGAAGAATGAGGGGAAGAAGATGATGCATACATCCTAGAAGGAAATTCAATCTGATGTTTCTGAAGAAGATGCTTCAACTCATCAATGTCCTTCTTGTAGCAACTATGTTCTACATGTCCTTCCCTCTTGCAATATGCACATGGACCCTTCTCCTTCCTAGATGATTTCCCCTTAAAAGAGGAGGATGAATCTAAGGACTCCTTTTGCTGCTCATGAGATTTGGAATCCTGTTGTTTCTGTTTCTTTCCTTTTCCTGTAGAGCCTTCTGATCTCGAGGCTCTTGTGATGCAATAAGTGCCTGTGAGGAAGAGGGCTTCAAATTTCCCATGCTATCCAACTTGGCCTACTCTTGAGTGAGAGAAGATGCAAAATCATCAAAAGAAGGCATAGTAAATCTAGTACCAAGTGCACCCCTAGTGGCATAAAAGGTGGATACAAAAACTGAATAATTTGGTCCAAGCTTAGAAAGAATGGACAATATCAATTGAGAGTCTTCCTTCTAAACACCACATTATGACAACTGCAATCTAAGAGACTTGAGTTTGGTGAAAAAATCTTGGATGCTGTCAAAATCCCTAGGATTTAAGCCAATAAGCTCATTCTCTAACTGAAACCCTCTCATAGTATCCTACTTCTCGAACAAAGAATGCAAAGTAGTCCAGATCTCATGGGGTGTAGTGCAAGACTCAATATTAAAAAGAATGTCAGATGAAAGAGATAGAAATAATGTACCATAAGCTTCATCACATCTATTAAACCACTTTCTCTTTTTAGTAGCACCTGTAGGTTCAATTTCTGTACCCATGGTTACCCTGCACAACCCTTTGTGTTTCAAATGAATCTCCATTTGTTTTTTCCAACCAAAATAGTTGAATGGAGTAAGGGGTGCAATAATATGTGTATCCATGATAGAAAACAACAATATATACTCTCAAACCAAAAAATAATGCTCGTTGATCTCAAAAAAATAGCCTAATTACATGCTTCCCAAGAAAATAACTAAAAAGGTAAAGGCTGAGATCAAATAAGAATATCAGATACCTGGTAAAAAATATGGAAAAAAAGGTCTGAGATCTATGTAGAGCACTGAACCAGCTTTCCAACACCTATTTGTTTTTGCAAAACAGAGTCAAGATGCAAAAGTTACGCCTCCCGGAGTGAAAACAACAACTTTTGACTTTGATAGGCGAAAAAGGCATCAAAACAACAAAATAAAAAAATAAAACCTCCACCACTATGAATTTTTTTGAACTATCTTTCTGACGATATCTTGTTTTCGAAAAAAGGCCTCCGTTTGCAAAAGTTATGAGCAAATGAAAAAAGCCTTGTAAAAGGCACTTTTAATGCTAAATAGGAGCAAAAAGTCGGCCCCTTGGCTCTGGCCCTCGGTCTTGCATATGACCACTTGCCACAGGGAAAAGGTTCATTGATGGGTTAGGAAGCGCAACTCTTGGTCCTTAATAGGACCACTGTAGGGGCTGAAGGGTCGGCAAGGGCTGGGAATGGCTCCCGGTCCTCCAAAGGACCCTGGCGGGCGTTGCAAAGTCCGCGGGGGTTGGTTGGCTAGAGTGGTGCTACAGAGTAGTGGTGGTGGGCGGTGGCGGTGACCGGGTGGTGCACGGTGGTGACTACTAGTGGTGGTGGTGGAAGTGGTGGCCACCGGGTTGAGTTCTAGTGGCACGTGCGTTTTGCAAAAAAAAAATTTTTTGTTTTTTTTGAAAAAATTTCACCTTAGAATTCATGCCTTGGGGCCGTACGATCTTGGGGAAATTTTTTTTTCCTTAGAGATCAATTGTGTCCAAAATTGACAAATTTTATATGAAAATAGGAGTTTTTGGGCACTGCGGACTCAATGGAGAGGTATGTTTTGTCCAAAAATGCTTAGGAAATTAGGTGACCCCCAGATCTAGAAAAAATTAGCCTGGCTTGAAACCCTTGCATAGAAAAATACGCTGTGAGAGAATATCTTCAAATCATGAATAGGCAGCCATAGGTCTAGGCTCTGATACCATGTAGAAGTTGAGGAATCCAACTTCACAATCCCCAAGAATCACTTCATGCAATCACCTATCACGTGCAACAGATATCCAAAACAATGAAGAAGATGTTCTGTAAACCTCAGAGAAAATATGTGCAAGAAAAACCAGAATAATGATTATTGAATAATGTTGTAATTTACAATGAGATCAATCTTTATGAAGGAGATCATGAAACCCTAAAGAAAACCTAAAAAGGAAAACCCTAGTGTGCACACTTAATAATTAATAAATATAATTAATTATTAATGTGCCTAAGTTTAGCCTAAGTAAACCTAAAGTAATAAGTGACTTAATTAATTAACCAATATGATTAAATTAATTGAGATGCCTTATTACTCTAATAAGAGCTCTCATAGCAAGGGGAGTCATTAAACTAAACAACTCAAAGGACAACCCTTCTAGTTCAAATGACAAACCCAAGATTTGGGCCAAGAACAAAAATGTTACCAATGATGGAGTAGTTGATGCTAGAGCCATATGGAATGTACAAAATACCAATGGAATGCAAAACAAAGCCCAAGTTGCACAAATGATCTACACTCTTCATAGTGCCAAGTCTCATCCAATTGTACATGAATCCAATTCCTAACCATACTAAGAAAAATCCACAAATCTACACGAATCCAATTCCTAACCATACTAAGAAAAATGGCAAAGGGAAAGAACAAGACTATCATAGTGCCAACTATACCCATGGTGACATTATCCTTGGTACCCTCTGTCAAGTAGATGACACTATGGTCAATGTGTTAACTATAAGAGGCAGGGACCCCGAATGTAATGCAACTACTAGTTGAGGGAAAGTAACAATACAAGGAGCCCCACCTAAACCTGTAACTAAGTTATCCAATGACTATAGTATTGTGGAATAATTGAATAAGACTCCCACTTTGATCTCCATCATAGATTTGTTGACATTATCACTTGTGCATAGGGAAATACTAGAGAAAGCTTTGGAAGCATCAGTCCCTAATGACCTTGTAACTAGGGTAAAATTCCAAGTTAGCTACAAATAACATAACAAACTAAACCCTAATCAACAATAGAGAACAAAGAAAACTAGAAGTATAAAAACATGAAACAATATCACTTGGTCTTCAAGCCTCCTTTGATTGACCTCTATTGCTCTTCTCCATCTTGCTGTAAATAGTTTAATTTCCCTTAGATTTGAAGTGCAACTATAGCCTATGACTAAGACAAGAAAAATATTGAAGTATAATGAGTGCTCAAGTATTCAAAACTTCTTAAGCATGTACTAAGTGCCTAAGTTACTGAAAATGACTTGAGAGAGACCTTCTAAAGAATGTCAAATTGAAAATGGATGGCCAAGATTAGAAGTTGAAAAAACCCTAAGATCAAAGGCTAAATTCAATGTGATGAGCAACATTAGGGTTAGGGCAACATTAGGTCAAAATTAGGGAAACATTTGAAATGAACAGTTGAGATTTAATTAGAGACAATTAAATCAATGGTGGAGAATAAATAAGATAAGGAAAAGATTTGGCACAAAAAAGAGGTAGTTGAAAAATCAAATAATAATAGAAATTACTTGATTTACGGAGGAAAATTGACTTTTGGAATTAAATAATGATTTAATTAAAAAATGGGAAAAAGACAAAAGACAGTAAATAATTATTTAATTATTTACTTGTGGGATGAAAAGTGGGTTAAATAAATAATTTTATTTAATTGAAGGAGAAAAGGATAATGAACAAATTAAATAATTAATGGTAATTATTTAATTTGTAGCCGAAAATAAAAATGAGTAATTTTATTTAATTGAAGGAGTAATTATAGGAGTAAAGATTAGTTAGTGACATATTTAGATAAACAAATATAATTTATTTATTTAAATAATCATAGAGGAATATAGGATATGAATTAATTAAATAATTAGAAATGATTTAATTAATAGCGTGAAGTAAGACATTAGGACATAATTAAATAATTTAATTATGTGAGGAAGAAGTGTGGTTTGACATAGAAAAATGTAGCTTGGAGGCCTAGGTCATTTTTATGTGTCTACATTTTCCCCCTCTTTGACATAATGTAGTTTATCACATTGTGTCAAAGAAAACAAGTCAACAATATGCCCCTGTGTGAAAGTAGGAAGAGGAAGGATGACAAGGAGGTAGTGGTATGCCCCCTCAAGAGGATAGGCGGTTCAAAGGACACGAGTGTGGTCTCGAAATGGATGAGAAGACTAGATGATGAAGGAATAGAAGAAATGTTAGTGCGAAAGACATGGATGTTAGGACGAAAAAGGAATACTTCAATATTTTTCCAAATAACATAATAGGCATTGCATAATCATCATTGGGCAGTAAAATGTGACAAGTGGACCACAAAAACCATGATATGTTTATAGACCAAGGTGTGCAAGGTCATCCACTTGCGAAAACTGATAGTCGTAGACAAGGAATGTCCTAACTCATACTAAGGGCTAAGCTGCCCCAGTCTTTTTGTCAAGACACACCGAAGACAACAATCAAGGAAAAACAAGTCATGCGATGTCATTGTACCTCTAAATCCTTCATGGGACATCCTCGAGGTAGCTAGTAACATGACCAAGAGACAAAACAATAAAAAGATAAGACAAAATAGACCAGAAAAATCAACAACCATTCAATGTGTTTACCAATATTTGTTTAATGAAGGTTGATTGCTTGATGGTTTGACAGTTTTGACAGTTTGTTGATGCCTGTTGTCAGGAAGGACATATCCTAAAAAGGTCAATGACAATGTGACGGAGCCTATCATCGGGAAAGACACATCCTAAAAAGGAAAATGACATTTTGGCAGGGTCCAATTCCAAGAAGGACACATCTTGAAGGGGACCACAAAGTGACTAGGTTGACCTTGTTTTGGCAATTTGAATGATTTTTGACTTGATGAATAATTGGACTATGTTGTCTGTAGGTTCACGATTTGAATGTTGATATTCAAATGACTGTCTTTTGTTTGAGTTTGACTATGTCTGACTTATTTGACTGACATGACAAACCCTAAAGGACTGACCTAGGTGGCCTCAGGGGCTCATTGATTGATGGCCTTGCCTACATCATATACTCAGAGACCTCGTAGTTCAATATGACCCTTGACTTTGTTTCAATGACAAAGGACTGAATTATGATTTTATTTGACAACACCTAAAGGACTAACCTAATGCCTTAGGGGCACATTGAAAGATAGCCTTGCCTACGTCCAGTCACAAAGGAATTGTAGTTCAACAATGACAAAGATTGACTTGACTAACTTTGACTTTTTTTTTGGGGTTTTGAAAGTTATTTGGATGTTTTTTGTGTTTTTCACATGTTTTGATTTTTTTGTATTTTTGAAGTTTTATGATTTTTTGTCTTTTGAAATGTTTTGAATTTTTGTCTTTTCAAATATTTGATTTTTTGGTCTTTTTGAATATTTGATTTTTTTGTCTTTGGAATATTTGATTTTTTGTCTTTTTGGGAATATTTGATTTTTTCTTTTTGAATATTTGATTTTTGTCTTTTTTGGGTTTTGGGAATATTTAATTTTTGTCTTTTTGGGAATATTTGATTTTTTTGTCTTTTTGGGAATATTTGATTTTTTTGTCCTTTTGGGAATATTTTATTTTTGTCTTTTGTCGAATATTTGACATCCAATGACAAGTGAGGAATCCAATGAAGCTCGGTGTCAGGAAATGTGCCCCCAACTATAACTAGGGCTAACCATCAGGGATGGGATGGGACAGGGGTTTATTATGGACAAGACATGGATGAGAAAAGACCGCAAGACATCAACCATCTGAAAGTCATGATAAAGATGACCAGGCCTTATGATGGATGTCAAATGGGAGATGATGGAGAGTAAAGGCATTGTGATGGATGAGGGTGGAAGACCAGATAGAGTGATAGTAGATGATGGGGAAAATACTGACTACACATGATGCTTGTTTGCCAAGTTTTCACCATGGTACTTATCCAAATCACCATCAAAGTGGTTTTCACTATTGGACAAATTATTCTCTTTACTATTTTTTATGATTTTTTATGATTTTTTTGTTGTCACCAAGACACCTGTTTGATAGGTTTTCATCAAGGCAACGATTGTTTTGTTGTATTTTTCAATTTTTTTATATTTTTATGGTTTTAGCATGGCTCTCTGAAGCTATGTATAGAGCTTGCATAGGTGTATGTTGTTGATAAGATTGGACAAAGGTTCCCCTTTAAGTGTGGACAATTGATAGGCACCAAAACCAAAAGATGTTGTTATGACATATGGACCCAATCAGTTGGGCTCAAATTTTCTGAGTTTCTCACGTTCTACTTGATTTTTCGGATTCTCCATCAAGACTAAGTCACCAATGTCAAAGTGTGTAATCAAAACCCTTTTATTGTAACTGCAGAAAAGACAGTTTTGATATGCCTATAGATGAGTCAAGGCCCTCTGTTTGCATTCATCAAGCAATTCTAACTCATGCAATCGGGATATACAATATTCCTCATCGTCAATAAGCCATTTCATGGAGACCTGTAGGGAGGGGAATTTGACCTTGATAGGAAGGATAGCCTCCAAATCGAAGACTATGAAAAATAGAGTGGCGCCAGTGGGTGCGTAGATGCTTGTGTGATAAGCCCATAGGGTAGGGTTAAGTTGAATGTTCCAGTCATGACCAACATCATTGGCAGTCTTTTTAAGAATTTTGATTATGGTATTATTGGATGCCTCAGCTTGGCCATTGCCTTGCTGTTAATATGACGTGGAAAAATGACGCTGAATGTGGAATTTCTCACATAACTCATAGACATCCTAATTTTTGAAGGGATGACCATTGTTAGTGATGATGGTTTGGGGGACACCATACTAACATATGATATAATTGAGGATGAATTTGGAGATTTTTTTACCAATAATATATGTCATAGGGATGGCTTCAACCCATTTCGTGAAGTATTCAGTGGCAATGATGGTGAATTTATGGCCATTTGATGAGGTGGGGTGAATTTTTCCTATGAGGCAAGTCCCCATTTGGCGAAGGGCCATGGTGAAGTGATAGGTTGCAACTCCTGCATAGGTACATGAATGAGGTCGCTGTGTATCTAGAACTGTCGATATTTTCGCACAAAGTGATAGGTGTCATGCTCCATTGTAGGCCATTAGTATCCTAGTCGCATGATCTTTTTAGCTAGGGCCGGACCACTAGAATGGGCTCCGCATATACCTTTGTGTACTTCACATAATGTAATTTATGCTTCGTTAGTGTCAATACATCTGAGTAAGGTGTTGTCAAAGCTATGTCTATATAAGGTATCACTGATGATGGTGTAGCTAGCGGATTTGCAGAGGAAGGCCTTGTAGTGATTGTTGGAGAGGTTGGGTGGTAGGGTTTGGGAATGTAAGTAGTCATAGATATCCTAGTACCAGGGGGAATTAGGGAAAACAAGCTCACATACCATTTCATACTTTAGGACATCGAAAGTAGGGACCAATAGCTATTCCACTAAGAACTCGTACCTTGACATATTGTTAGGAATATCCAAAAGAGACCTAATAGTGGCCATGGCATTTGCTACTTTATTTTGAATGTGTGGCACTTGGAAAAAGGAGATGTCTACAAAGTACAACTTGAAATTATCAACCATTCGTTTGTATGGGGTCAATTTCTCATCCTTAGTATCATAGTCATTGTTGACCTATCAAATGACCAATTCTGAATCACTAAAGACCTGTAGACTCTTGATTTTCCATTTTATTGCCATACGCAATCCTGTCAACAAGGCTTCATACTTTGTAATGTTATTCGTGCATGGGAAGGCTATCTTGAAATATTTAGGGATTGTATCACCTTGAGGGGTAACAAATAATATACTTGCACCTGATCCATGCTTAGTATGTGAGCCATTAAAATACAATTTCCATGTTACTCCCATGTCCAGTGTGAATATTGACTCGTCAGGAAAGTATGAAACCGAAGGGTGATCGACTTGTGTGGGTGTGTCTGCTAGTTGGTCAATGATGACTTGTCCTTTTATTGCCTTACGTTCCATATATTGAATGTCATATTCGTTGAGTATCATGACCCATTTAGCTAGTCATCTTGTTAATGCTGCCCTACCAAGTAGATATTTCAAAGGATCTATTTTTGCCACAAGCTTAGTCTGATGGGTTAACATGTAGTGTCTCAAATTTTGAGTTGTAAAAACCACTACAAGACAAGCACGTTCAATTGGACTATAGTTAAGCTCGTATCCCACCAAAGTGCGGCTAATATAATATATTGCACACTCCTTTTCCTCATGGTCATTTTGAGCCAACAATTCCCCCAACGTGACTGTAGTGGCTAAGATGTACAAAATTAGGGGTTTTCAATTGATAGGTAGCATTAGGACATGAGTTGTCAAGAGATACTCTTTAATCTATTGAAAAGATGCCTCACACTTGTCTGTCTAAATAAAAGGGACTCCCTTGTGTAACAAATACTGAAAGGGTTGAAATTTATCTGCACACTGTGCAATGAAGCATCTAATAGACTAGAGTCAACCTTGTAGCATTTGGAGTTGACTAATTCCTTTAGGTGGAGGCATGTATAATATTACTTTTACCTTTGTCAGGTCTACTTCAATGCCTCGATAGGAAACAATGTATCCCAAAATATTTCTTGATTTAATGCGAAGACACATTTCTTTGGATTTAGGCAAACTTTATATTCTTCAAGCCTTTTGAAAATCTTGTCCACGACTCTTAAGTGATTAGCACGTGTCAAGGATTTTTCCAAAAGATCATCAACATAGTCTTCCATCAATGTGTGCATGAGATCATGAAATATGGTGGTCATAGCTCTTTGATAGATTGCGCTTGCATTTTTCAATCTAAAGGGCATGACATTCCAACACTATGTACCCCCTAGGCAGGTAAATGTGGTCTTGTGTTGGTCTTTAGGGGCGATAAAAATATGATTATATCTCAAGAAGCCATCCATGAGGGACAACATCTCGTATCCTACCATTAGGTCTACTATGATGTCTATATTTGGAAGTGGGAAGTCATCCTTCAGACATGCTTTGTTTAAGTCACGAAAATATGTGCA
Organism: Sequoia sempervirens; assembly: GCA_007258455.2. Taxonomy (NCBI): domain Eukaryota; kingdom Viridiplantae; phylum Streptophyta; class Pinopsida; order Cupressales; family Cupressaceae; genus Sequoia; species Sequoia sempervirens. The sequence goes on from VDFB02058242.1 coordinate 9,284,364, forward strand.
AATACATATTTTTCTGATCGGTTTGGTCAATGGTATAAGGTTTGAGATCCAATTTGCATAGTCAATAGGTCTTATGAAACTGACATCCAATAATTTCTTAAGTTAAACTTTGACCAACATAGCTATTTGAGGGTGCATTTTTCTAAACGGGCTTTGTGTTTGGATGAAACGGTAGATGATGCAGGACCAACTCAGGGTCCAACCCTTGCATATCAACATAAGACCATGTGAAATTGATTTGGCATTCTGTGAAAAATGCTTGAAATTCTCGTTTTTCCTCTTCTGTTAGGGATGTTGCAAAGAGAACAATATTAGGATTATCTACTGTATTAGTGTTGGCTTCTATTACATCTTCTATCAGCATAAGGGATCTCTCTTGATTGACCGAGAGAAAGTCCAAACCTCCATCCTTAGGTGCCTCAAAGAGGTTTTCACCCTCAGATACATCCTTTCTTTTAACTTTTTCTTGGTTAGAAGGCGCCTTGTGGTTTCCACCTAAAGACTTCATTTTTTATTTTATTTTTGTCATTTTTGTGACTAAAGGGTGGGATAGTCTCACCGAAAGATGCTGCAGTGTCAAGATCTATAGTGAAGCCAGCCTTATGGTCCCCATGTGGTATTCCCTCTTGTAGTCCCATAACTTCAACAATGGCCTCATAATTTTCAAATGTGTCCAAGGTGGGTGGATCTTGTTGGTCCTAATCAATCAATTGTGGGTAAATGAGGGAGATGCCATCATCGGTGTTAGTGAAGGATGGAGAAGAAACTGATAGGGTAAAGATAGAGTTATTATCAAGGTCCCATAAGGATTCTATCCATGCTCTTCCATCTGTGGTCTTGGATGGGTCAAGTTCATGAAAGGAGTCAACACGAATATTGATATCCATGAGGTTGGTAAAGGATGGATGAGGTATGTCAAACTCCTGAAAGACATGATCAAGCTCATAATTGATGGTGGTACAAGAGTCCCACTCATATTAATTAGAGTTATTGTCACCATAATAGATGTTGATAGGATCCTTAGATGTCTCAACATCTTCCAAAGCACTTACATCCTTATTTGAAAGCACCCTAGTACTTGGAGTGCCAATCTTAATTGGTACAAACCCTATAACCCTAAGTTCTTCAATTACTTAAGATGCATCAAGGGTTCTCTCATTCCATTTTTATGTATACCAAGTCCACTGATTCCATCATAACCCATTTGTTTCATGAGCTCAAAACCTTTGTCATATTATTCTATTGGTAGTGGTGGTAGATCTTCGTCATCTTTATAAATCCATGCTGAAATTTCCTCAATGTCTTCTTTGTTTAACTCTCCCCAGCTTGTGAAGGTGGTGGTGGGAGGAACTTTAATGATGATTTGGGTTCCATCTTGAAGCAAGGAATACCATAAGACTTGGGAGACTTAGGTATCTTTGTGATGCAATAGGAAATATTCATTTTATACTCGCCACAACCTTTGTCTTGGAGCTTGATTTTGGGGTCGGTGGATGGGGTTTTGGATGTGGATGATTTAATTAGGGTGGAGGAATCAACATAATTGTATGACATGCATGTGAAAGTGGATGTGGAGGCTTCTCAATTTATAGGAAGCTAGTGTTTGAGAACTCCCCTTAAATTAGCACAATATTGGAAGGGATTGAGATCGCCAATGATTGTGACTTCGGTGCCATTACATGGAAATTTCAAGCATTGATGATAAGTGGAAGGCATAAATTTCATGGCATGAATCCAGGGTCTACTGAGGAGAAGGTTATATGGAAGTTCAAGATCCAAGACCTGGAATGTGGTGCTGTCCATAACTGTAGGTCCAACTCTGATAGGGAGTGTGACAACATCCTTGGAAGAGCGTTCTTTGTCATCATAGGCCCTGATTACAATACTTCTGGCTATGTCTACAGATGATTTAGAATATCCCAATACCTTGACCAATTTTAAGGTGAAAATGTTTAGTCCAACTCCGCCATCTACTAGGACTCGTCTGACCTTGTGTTGATGGAAAAATACTTCAAGGTGTAATGGGTCGTTATGGTTAGAATTTTGTGTAGAGTAGTCTTTGTTGAAAAAGGAGACATGGAGTGAATTGGCCAAGTATCCAACCATGGCTGCAAATCAGTTGACGTTCAGGTCAGTAGGAATAGAGGTTTCTTTCAAAGCCTTATCAAGGATAGCTTTATGTTTAGGTGATAGGCATAACAACTCGAGGATATAAATCTGTGCAGGTGTCTTTCCTAATTGGTCACCAAGATTATATTGGGATTTGGATTGTGGCTGCTTTGAAGAAGGATCGGATAAAGTAACCTTAGCCCTATGTGATGATGCATTTAGGAACCTTTTTAATGGTGATTGTGTTGACATAGTCATCAAAGACACAAAGGTGATCATTTATCTTTGAGTAATCAAAGGCAGTCCTGGTATAATCGGATTTATTTTCTGTCTTTTGACCTGAGGTGGAGGGCTTTCCCGAACCATTGTCTTGTAGTGGATTCTTGAAGATTGTATGGTCTTGATTAGAATTTTGTTGTTGTCCTTTGACCTTTATGGTGCCATTTTCAATTAGGTCTTGGATTATGTTCTTCAATTAACAACATGATGAGGTCTTGTGCCCTTTGATGTGATGGTAGTCACAAAAGGAATTGTCATGCCACCAAGATGGTTTGAACTATCCTAGGTCATATGGTTTGGGCACTTGGAGTTGTATGACATTTGGTTGTACTAACTTCTTCAGGACAAATTCAATTGGTTCTAGTAAAGGGGTGTATTTTCTTTGTGGGTATTGCTTTGTTTGTCTTGGAAGTCCTCGTTCTTGATTATTTTGCACCATGTTGGTTGTGTTGTCATTCATGTTGGGTGCTTTAAGAGTCAATGTGTGCCCTGTTTTATTCATAGCTTTCATGTCTATGACTCCATTGTTTGTTACATTCTTGTTGCAAGACCAAAATTTTCTTTTGTCATTAGAGGTCTGTTGGTTGTGTGTGTTTTTGTTTCCATATGTAAGTTCACCTTGGGATATTAGAAATTTTTCAAGTGTCATGTATTTCTCAACTAAGTCTGCAAATGTGGCACAACAATTTACTTGTAAAGAGTGTTTCAACTTTGGCTTGAGGTTTTCTATGAACATGTCCACTTTTTGTTTTTTAGGAATCTCAACGAGACATTGACTCGCCATACTACACCATATTTGGAAGAAAGAAATAAAGGGTTCTCCTTCATCTTGTGTCAAGTGGCATAAGGTAGCAATCATGACACCATTTTCAATGTTATAAGCATAATTCTCCACGAATTTATTAGTGAGGTCATCCCATGAATTTATAGACCCTTTAGGTATTAGTACAAACCATTCAAGTGTCGACCCCGTAAGACTTCTAGGGAAGAGTCTTAAAAGGTAGGAGTGATCGTATGCAACATCCACACAAGTAGTGGTGAATTCTCATACGTTCTCGAGAGGATTTCTCTTTCCCTTATACTTGGTGAAAGTAGGCATAATATACCTAGGATGGATAGGAGGAATGTATATGCTAGTGTCATATGGTTAAGGATGTAAATCATGTGATGATTGTCTTCTTGTTTAACACTTGCATCCCTTCCACTTGATTTTGTAGGGAAGCGAACTAGGAAATCAATGTGTCTATTATGGGATTGTTGGAAACATTTTTATGAGGTCCCATATTTGTGTTGCGTGGTCCCATGTTTTGTTGAGATGACATGTTTTGGTTTGAAACATTGTGCATATGTGGTGGATTTTGATTGTGTCCATGAGTTTAAATTTGTGATGTGTAAGTTGGGATGTGAGAAGTGGTTGAGCTATGTTGCATTTGTTGGGTCTGTTGTCCATGTATATTTTGGTTTCCAAAAAAGGATCCATGTGTGGAACCATATGATATGTTAAAAGGTTGTGTCATTTTTGATCCTTGTCCTTGTTGAAAAGGATTATAACCATGTGAAGTGTTTTTATTTTGACTATGTGGGGCGTTTGTGTTTTGTCCTTGCAAGGTGTTTGTATTGACATGAGGACCTTGTGACATGGTGTTTGTGTTTGATTGAGGTCCTTGTGAAATGGTGTTTTTGTTTGATTGAGGTCCTTGGATGAGAACTCTTCTTGCCTTAGGTCTACCAAGGATGTTAGATGTGGATGCCCCTATGGATTTAGATGATGAACCAAAGGGAGTAAATGCCAAGCCAAAGGGTTGCATTGTGAATAATGGTTGTGATGTGGTTTGTGTCATGGGCTGTGACATAGATTGTGTCACAAATATGGATGAAGTGTTGGTAGTTTTGGTGCTTTGGGTTGTTGTCCCAATGGATATGGAATTGTTAGGTTGTGGTGTAGATTGTCCTTGGCTTGTTTGTGTGTTGTTCTTGGGTGACATTGCTGCTCATAAGGTATTGACATCAAATCCCTGAGGTAGTTTAACTCCTTCATGTAAAAGCTTGGCTAAATATCATTGGGGGTCCAACATGACAATTTTTTCCACAAGAGAGGCTACTTCGGGATTTTGTGCGGAAACCTTTACTTCTTCTATGAAGACATTTCCATCTTAGTCTCTAACAAGGAATTGTTCAAAAGGATTTATTGTCTTTGGTTGATTATAAGATGTAGACCCTAAGTTGACATGGTCTTGACTTTCAAGGTTGGTATTGTTGCGAGGATCATTAGTGGTATTGTCAAAGTTGAGGGCGCTAGTGTAATTGTAAAGGTCATCATCATCATGAAAGAGATCCATTGCTCGATGTTTCTTTTGCAATCTAGTTTCAACCATATAAGACTTGCTCAAAATGAAGGTGGATGGTATGAGACTAAGACTATGTTTATGGTATTTTTTTGAAATAAGGTGTGCCTAAATGTAATGCAACTATTTTTTTTTTGGTATTTTGGGTATTTTGTGGATAAAATATGTCTAATGTATGCAACAAGACTAAAAGTGATAATGATAATGTTGGATGTTATGAAGTCTAAAGTGTATGATACTTCTCTTTTAGGTCTAACATGTTGTGGTATGAAGGATGCAAATGATTGAGAGGTGATGGATACCTATAGTGAACTTGAGGGCTTACAAACTTTTGAAATATGTAAGAACAAGATTACTAACTAACCAAGGGAAAACCAATGTTTCAACTAGGATTTTCAAATGGACATTTTCTAGGACAAGTGAAAAGAATGACAAGGTGAGTTTCCCAACTAGACTTGTGAGTAGGAAATTATCACCAAAATGAAAAAGGACTAAGTTAAAAAGTGACTTGCTCAAATGACAATCTTTTGTTGAAGCAATGTTTTGTGCCAAGGTATAGAGAGTTCTTCTATCCTAAATTCCACAAGGTGCCAAGCCTAAAAGTTTGAAAAAGGTAGCCTAATGTGATGGGATATGCTAGTAACGAGGATGATAAGGTACCTAAAATGGTGACCTAATAATGGAATGGTGATATGCAAGGTGAATTGAGCAAGTTTCTGGTTTTAAACAGGAATCACAACAAGAAGTTGGTCTGGAGATGGATCTCAAAGGTTTGAATCTGATTTTGGCAAGAGTTTGACTTGATTTTGACTATTTTGTTTGAAAATGTTGCTAGGTGTAATGTTTGTTTTCTTATTTTTTGGGAAGACACACACATAAAACACAATGTATTGATTTTGATCTTGGTGTGAAAAAGTTTGATTTCAAGATGAAAACACTCATAGACAACATGCACAATCCTAGGGTTGGCAAGGAAACCTCTGGTTGATATCCCCACTTGGATTTCTCCCGCCACTTAAACAAGGCGAACAACTAGAGACTTGGTGGCACTAACTCCCCCTTACACGACACTCACTTCTCGGGCACACCAAGTCTCAATTCCCCAAAGAGGAATTTCTACCTCTACACTTGAATAGTGAAGACATGGGGTGGCTTCAGAGGTCTGACCTCCTACGATCAACGAGCATATATGTAATTCCCCTCCCAAAAATTAAACTAATGTGATCCCAAGATTAAGCTCTACAAGAAGTAATGATATTTGTAAACATTATAAATTAATAGGCCATGGTAAATATATTTGACAAAAAAAAATAAAAATTATTTGTTACCATTTTTTATATCAAATGTATATTAATGTACTAATAAAGTGTTGTAGGTAATATTATTTGCTGCTCAATGATGAAATTTTGACCTGGGGTGAACAATCTAGTGTGATGGGACTAAAGTTTACACTTAAGAAATTTGTTAGTTTTTAATAATAAATAAATTGATAGTAGTTTTGGGAAGTTATTCCTGAGAGGAAAGTTTGAGTGGTTATTTATGGGAAAACAATATTTTTAAAAGCCCATGTATTGAATGTGGATGGAGGAGAATGTATTTTTATGGATGAGTAATAAAAAGAAGCGGTGGATCTTTTCAGGCGGTTTTTCCCCATTTGAGGTTTTCCATGTAAAATTTGTGTTGCTTTGTTTTCATCTCTATTATCAATCTTCCTACTCTTAGTAATTTAATTTATGAATAGTTTTAAGTAGTTATTGGCTGCTATTAATTTCCAATAATTTGATAGCTTTAAACTCAAAATATCAATCGCCATCTTATTTCCATGCATTCCAAATTGTTAATATTTTTTTTTTTGAAGATTATATAAATCTAGATGTATACAAATTTATGTCTGAATTTATTCATAGTTGGAATTATAATTTTGTGTATATAAATTTTGTCTAAGTGATTTTAGATTAAATTTATTCTATGTTAGTTTTTAACTCTCTTTTGGTTCTTGCCACTGGTCTTAAATATTACATATAAACATTTAACTAACTCACTATATTCCTGCAAGATTACCTTAGAGGCACACATTTTTACTTGCAATCTTTGCACTTAAATATCATCTCTATTTTGTATGATGAGATATGGGTTGTTAAACAAATATGTTCTATATTTTGCAACAAAATGTTAATTATGGATATAGTTTTTTTCATTATAGTAAATGCATGATTTTATTATTTGGTGGAACATAGGTGTATATGATTATTTATAATCATATATATATACACTTGATATATAAACGTAATACTTGAGTTTGGTGTAAGTAAAATATAATTATTTATTCGCTATCACTATCCTTGTTTAATATAATAATTTCCAAGACTTATTGAATATTTCAAGGTTGTTCTTCAAGCTGACATGTTTTGTGGTGACCTAATTCAAACTGTGTTTGTTCGACTTAGAAGATTATGAAGACATTGTGTTTGGATGACTTAGGAGATTATGAAGGCATGGAATGGTATACATAAAAGTTGACTTTATTCTGTGAAAGAAAGTGTGTGGTGAATGTGAATCTGAAAATCCAGATATTGTGAAGTGTGCAAACAGATAAAAGGGTGCGAAAGGATTATGCAATAAGAAACAAAGAAGGAAGTTAAAGGAAAGTGTCAAAAAGAAGGAATCTATATTGCAGAGGTTGTGCAAGGAAGGTGGGAAAATTATTCTTGACTGGATCTCCTGCAGATAGATATTGTGCTATAAACTGAAACTAACTTCATGCATATGTAGATGTAGCTTCATCAGTTCATTTTCTAATCAGATGTTTTTGTATTAATCAGGTAGTGAGCCCATTGGTAGTGAGCCTTTCTCTTTTGGCAGTGAGCCCACTGACAATGAGCCTTACCTGCAGTGAGCATTTTGGCAGTAAGCCCTTTGTAAAAATCACCTTAACCGTTGCCACCTTAATCAGTGCTTTATAATTGAGAATTAGCATTCTCCATGGTTTTTCCCATCTTGGGTTTCCACGTAAATTCTCATGTTCATTGTGCATGGTGTTGTTATGTGCTTTCATGCTCATATCTATTTGATTAATATAAGCTTGCTCCAGATTAATTAAATTTAATAAATTTGTTTTATGATAACTGATTCACCCCCTCTCTCAGTTATCCAGATTGTTCAACAATTGGTATCAGAGCCTGGTCCCTTGTAGATAGAGCTTAACTGCTTGAGGGAGATATTGGAAGCTTGAAGAAGATGGTGGGAGATAATTACTTTGAGGAAGAACTGGAGATAATGTTTGATGACATGGAAAGCACAAAATCTAAAAATGAAGAATTGAAAGAAAACTTCAAGGAGGAAAATTCTTGTATCTCAAAGCTAAGGGAGAAAATACGGAAATTCAAAGCAAGATGCAGAGAGGTTAGCTAGGAATTAAAGGAGTCAAAGGAAAGTATTGTGGATATAAAGATATAGTTGGATGAATGCAAGAAGACGGAAGAAAATCTCAAAGATACTATCAAACAAAAAATGGATGAATGCAAGAAGATTGAAGAAAATCTCAAATAGATATTGGAAGAAAATGAGAAGTTAGATCAAGAGTTAAGAACGTTGAAATTAGACACAAGAGTATGTGAAAGTAGCATAATTTTGGATCAACTCTTATCCCTACATAAATGTCACAAGGATAAGGGAGGACTTGGCTTCTAGGTGAAAGCTCAAATAAGAACACTAAGGGCAAAGACAAAGTAGTTGAAGCTGAAGTGAGATTTGTTGTAACAAGCAAGGTATGGAGCTCTAGAACATCTACAAAAAGATCTACGTCAGACAACCAAATGCTCAAAGGTACTTATCATTTAATGGATATTGTTTTCTATGCAAAAATTTTGGACATAAGGTTGTAGAGTGCAGAAGCAAGAAGGAATTGAGTACTCAATGCTTTAACTGTCACAAGTTTGGTCATAAATCAAGTCATTGCAGAAGCCAATTATCTAATCTAGCTAGAAGGAATGGAATGGATAATATCTTTCATGGTAATTTCCATTTATGCCATGGTTATGGTCACAAAGCTAATCAGTGTAGATCCATGGTTCACCTAGCTAAGTCAGGACAAAGATGTTACAAGTGCAGTCAACCAGGACATTATGCTAACTCATGCAGATATGTTGCTTCAGAAAAGCCTGAAAATAAAAAGGTTGCAGAATCAGATGAATCTAAGAAGAAGATGGTCATGGTTTGGAAGAAAAAGGAAACAAGTGTGGAGAAATCCTCTGTGGTACCGAATCTCAGTACAAGCTCTACCAGAATCTAAGCCAACTACCTTGGCTTAGGGGGAGTTTTGCAATACATATCCTGTCGGTTCCCCCTCTCTGAAGTAATATTGATGTGTTTTCAACATGACTGAGTTTGATCCACCTGGTGATGTATGATGAAGCTTAATCCAACTGATTGAAAAGTGAAGTACAATTGATGGTGTCATCAATGTAAATTTTTGGCAGAAAAATCAATATGAGTAATAAGATAAAAGGTGGAGTTTCAAATCATTTCTCAAAGTTTGGAAAGAAGGAGAAGAGGTTTCACTGAGCGATAAAAGGATTGAATAAGCTAAGTTATTCAATGGAATCTACATTGGTTAATAGTGAATCCAGTGGTGGTATTCCACTAAGACTGAAGGGAGTAAAGTTGGATAAATTTAATCATCGGAAGATGAAGGAAATGGAACTAGGGTTGAAGACTATTGAATTGCACAGTGTAAGTGCCCTAGGTATGAATCTATGGGGAGAATTTCCTTGGATTGCCGATAAAGAGTCTATCTTGTTCCTATTGAGTCGATTCAAGGATGGCAACATCATTTTGGACAAACCCTATCTGATGACTAAGGAATCCATTGAAGCTATTACCAAATTGTGGAGTGTTGGTGACCTCCTTGGGAAGAAAATGGTGAAATACAAAAACATGGAGACGTGAAGGAACTTACTGGTATCAACAAAGACCCCCAAAATCTACTGATAAATACTATTTTTGATCTTACAGTAAGGTATGTTGCTTATGGTATCACTTACAAAATCTATTTCCGAAATGGTGAAGGTTCTACATTGGCTATTGATATGTATCTTGCACATAAGATGGTGAAGGAAAACAAATAGTTTGACTTGTGTAGCCTCATAATGGAAAATTTAATTGAGAATGTTAGAATGTATTTGGTTGAGAGTTATCCCTTCCGGTTTGGGTCTCTACTCATATGTTTAGTATTTTACTTTCTGAGTTCGTTACCGTCAAAGGAGAATGTTAAGTGGAAGTCTAACATCCCCATTGGAAATTTTTTTTATAGATATTTGGAATGTATGGAAGATAAAGGAAGTGCATGCAAAGTTTATTTCTCATCCTTGCAGATGGATCTGTGCTCTGGTGTGATAGTGTCTAGTGCTATGCCTATTAAATAGTTTGAGGGTGGTTCCTCCTTCGATAAGAAGGAGTTAGAGGTTGTCATTGGTGGTTCCGCTCTGGAACCTAAAAGGAGAAAAATTAACACAAAAGATTTCATCACTATCTCAGAAGAGAAGGAGAAGGAAGAAGAGTCTCTGCTTGGATCTGACTCTTTCAATCTAGATGAAGTTCATTTGGTGTTGGATGAAGGTGATATAAAAAATATTGGTGAAATGTGGTATGCCTGCTCTTTGGACGGTAGGCCTAGAATTAAAGATGTTTTTGTTGATTATCTGCTCAAAAAGGGTATTACTGTTTTAGTTGTTTCTGACTCGTTATCGGATGATCTGGTAGAAGTTGTTGAAGAAAAGTTGTTGTGGGAAGGGTCTGAAGGTCATAAGATCCAAGCTATGATTAAAAGAAGGTGTGTCAAATCCAAATAGAAATTATCCAGACACATTGGTGAGACAAGATAATTAAGGGGATGTCTGACATCTACAGGCATTGTCTTTGGTGGCCTATTGCTATTGATAATTTTAGAATTAGAATTGTAGGCGTTGAATCTGAAATGAATGATATTGGAAAGTGTTTTGACTTCTTCAAAGATAAAGATGGAAAAAAAAGAATAAGAGTTGGAGAGTTGCAAGATGAGTTACTCTCTATTCAGAGACAAAGGGAAGATTTGGTTAGAACTTTCTGATTGGTCAAAGAGATTGTTGAGGTCCAATTGGATCATCTCTTCGAGATACTTTCTGATGCAGAGGATTATGAACGACAATGCCTATCTCTGAACTGGTTATCTTCATTTATGTTGTTGACTCTACTAGACAGTATGTGTGCCAAAATGATTTTTGCAATGCAAGCTTGGAAGAGGATTCTTCCAATTGTGAGAGAATGGTACATACAAGAAAATTTTTCGTGTGAAAAGGTGTTATTTTCACTTGATTTCTTGAATGTTCTTATTTGGTCCTTTTCCCTTGATGGAAAAAAGGGGGGAGAAAATGAAGAGAAAAACAAAAACAAAAAGATGTATTGAATTGCTTGACAAAGGGGGAGTGCTTGGAGTCTTTTGTTTACAATTTTTATATTTTTTAGTTTTTGTTGTTTTACTATCAATGCCAAAGGGGGAGATTGTTGAGAAGTTTTTGAGATGATTTAACATTATTGTCATTGATGCCAAAATTTTGAATCCAGAAGGTTGTGCTCTAGATGATATACATAAATGATCTATCCTTTTGTGTGCTTTGATGTTGCATAGTGTGGATGCTATCTTTGATCTGGATATGGTAGTACTTCTTTTTGGGACACCTGTGAAAGTTAGATAATGAAAAATAATGAAGACTAATCCTTTGATGTTGGTTGTTGTGCTCAAAGCTTATTCCAGGTATCCTTGCTATCCAGACATTCATGTAGCATGTTACAAGTTTTGGTACGTCTAATTGTGTTTCTCCGATTGGTTATGAAATTGATGGAAATCAAGATTTGGTCTTGGTTGTGGCATTCTCATTGGCTCCAGAATATATTTCATGTAATTCAAAGTTTGCTATCTTTTAATAATTATGCTATCTTATGAATGACCTATTTATAGGTCCCTTGGTAACATGGTAAGGAGATCTTTATGTGCGACCTATCCTTGGGTCTAGTGCTAGCATGCCAAGACTTACTGAATATTTCAAGGTTGTTCTTCAAGCTGACATGTTTTGTGGTGACCTACTTCAAATTGTGTTTGGCCAACTTAGAAGATTATGAAGACATTGTGTTTGGATGACTTAGGAGATCATGAAGGCATGGAATGGTATAAGTAAAAGTTGATTTTGTTTGGTGAAAGAAAGTGTGTGGTGAATGTGAATCTGAAAATCTAGATATTGTGAAGTGTGCGAACAGATAAAAGGGTGCAAAAGGATTATGCAATAAGAAATAGAGAAGGAAGCTGAAGACAAGTGTCAGAAAGAAGTAATATGTATTGCAGAGGTTGTGCAAGGAAGGTGGGCAGAAGATTTTTGACTGGATCTCCCATAAATAGATATTGTGCTATTAACTGGAATTGAATTCATGCATATGTAGATGCAACTTCATCAGTTCATTTTGTAATAATATTTTTTTATATTAATCAGGCAGTGAGCCTTTTTATCTTTGGCTGTAATAGCTGGCAGTGAGCCCACTGGCAGTGAGCCTTACCTGCAGTGAGCATTTTGGCATTGTGCCCTTTGTAAAAATCACCTTAACTAGTGTCACCTTAACCTGTGCTTTATAATTGAGAATTAACATTCTTTGTGGTTTTTCCCATCTTGGGTTTCCACGTAAATTCTGGTGTTCATTGTGCATGGTGTTGTTATGTGCTTTCATGTTCATATCTATTTGATTATTATTTGATTGATATAAGCTTGATCTAGATTAATTAAAGTCAAGAAAATTGTTTTATGATAACTGATTCACCCCCCTCTCAGTTATCTAGACTGTTCAACAACTATTACCATTAAAATCTCCCTGTACATGCAATTATTCCTATGCTATATTTCTTGTCTTATTGAAAATAGAATGGTTAAAGAAAAAAATAGAATAAGTAAATAATACTAGAAATAATGATAATTTGGTAATAAGCACAATAAAGAGTATTTCAAATTAGTAAATTTGGTAAATTTGTATTTGCCAAATATTTACACTGTTATTGGATGCATAAATAATTAACGCTAGTATTCCATTAATTCTTATTGTCCTCTTATTAGGATATTGTTACTATTGTGAATATGATTTTTCTTAGCATTGCTGTTTTTCTGAATTTTTATTTAGTTTAACCTAATTCATTACTATGTCCATGATGTTTAATTATTTGGTAGTCCAAATTAGCAATTTAGTTTAATCTATCATTCAAATATCTTAGGTAGTATGTGTATTGTTAATGGGTATAACTTAATTGCTCACTATTGGTTAATATTTGAATCAATTTATTATAGGACACATCGGTTCAGAATAAGAACGATAAATTGGAGTATGCTTTCCCTTCTAAGGAGGCAACAGTCTGTCCTCCCAGACATTCTTGACATTCTTATCAGAGCAACAAAAATTAGCGATGTGAAGTTTGAAAAAGGAATAACACAATTTCGGCTTAAACATTTCTCCATCATAAGGAAGTAAACAACATCCCTCAAATCACCAATTGCAAGATGAGGTATTTATTTTTCACTTGGAACTTTTTTCTTTTAGTTATGATTCAAGAAAAATCTAATCAATAGTTACGTAAATTCAAGTTGAGGGTTGAAAGCCCTTAGTAAATATATAGTTATGTAAATTCAAGTTGAGGGTTGAAAGCCCTTAGTAAATATATTTTTAAACATAGAGAAAATGGGATTTTATAAATAATAAGGAATGAGAACCTCTTTCTTAAATTTTGAGATAATTAGAATCAAATAGGTAATACCTTTGATATTAGTACGTAGTATTGATCAACAATTATGGATAATATTAAATTTTAATATAATGAAATTATTGTAAGCTTTGATATTAGTAATATTTGATTTACAATTATAGATAATATTGTTGTAATTAAATTGTTTTATTTACCGTTTAGCATGAATTTAAGGTATAAGCATAATTAATATACATGCCAAATCCTCTTTCGGTACATTGATAGGATATATATAAATTATCTCTATGGTTAAATGAACAAAATATATATATACATATATACAATAAATATCTATTATTATATTTTATTCTTTCAAATACTTTTGATTCTATTCAACTGATTGTATTTGAATCTATGTGATCGACTTTAGATTGTATCAAATTGTATATTAAAAACAAATCAAAACACATCGATAGAACATTAAATCAAAAAAAATAAAAAAATAACAGAAATGCAAACTCAGTATTGTGTAGTTGATGTTGTCTTATCGTCCTCTATCTCCAGTCTTTTGTTGATTCCAGCTTGCTCTTAGATCATGTGCTAGGCTCAACAAAAGGTCTTCCTAGAGAATGAGATTGAATATGAATGCATGCAATGCTAAGATATGATTAACATGATATGGGTATTAAAATGAAAGATTACAAAATTTCAAAAGCTAAGAATGATAATGATAATGCTAAAAATGCTAGAATGCTAGAATGCAAGTAAGTTCTAATGTACGTGTGTTGTGTGTAACCAATGTTTGGATTCACATGGATATTTATAGAGTTTTCGAAAGATTCTGATTGGCTGAGGTGATCAATGGCTGTGATAATTCCTGGCAGATCGAATGGTTGAAGATTGATAAGACTAGAGAGAAAAATAGAAGAAAACCATAAAACAAGCTTTGTTTCCTTTTTCGAAGAAGAGATAAGATGAGAGGATAAAGATGAATTGTAAAAATCATCTTTTTGTGAGATTTTGGAAAGATTTTGAAGATAAATAATGAATTATAAATTCAATTATTTATTTATTGGTGACATGAAATATTTTTCTTAATTAAATAAAATATTTAATTAAGATTTGGAGAATAATGGAGGATTTCATAATTAAATAAAATATTTAATTATGATTTGAAAAGATATGAAAAGATATTTAATTAAATAAAGATATTTAATTAAACTTTTAAGAAATGACACGTGGATAAAATTAATTAAATAAAATATTTAATTAATTAGAAGAAAGTTTTGAATAGGAGAAAAGAAATATTTAAATTTAATTAAATCAAAAGACTTAATTAAATTCAAAAAGGTGATAATTAATAAATAAAGAGTATTTATTTAATTAATTATGTGGACATATGGATGTGAAATAATTAAATAAAACTGATTTATTTAATCATGACAAAAGAATAAAGTGAATGAATAATATAATTAAATTAATTAAATTTAATCATATATAGAGGACTTTAGAGGATTAATTAAATAATAAATATTTAATTAAATCCATGATTAGACATGACCAATTTTATGCATATACATTTTGCCCCTCTTTGAAGTGATGTGTGAAATGCATTGCTTCAAAGAAAATATTCCTGCTTTTAAAATTTGTTGTGTTTGATTTTTCCCTTGATCAAATTTTTTTAATTGATATGCCCCTAATTAAAAAACGTGCCTGATATGCCTTTTGATTTGAATTTGATATGTTTTTGATTAAAAAATATGCGACTGATATTGATGATGCTCCCTCGGCAGATAAATCACCGATGATGAGAAAATGTTGAGTTGATGATGATAAAATTTGGATCAGAGGGACACAGTGATTTAGCTCCCAATAATTGATTAAAAGCTACCTCAGATTAAAAGTAAGAAAATGCCATAAAAAACTCACCTTGTTTGACCCTTAAAAGGTAAAAAGATAAAAAGAACAAGTCATTTTCACCTTTTGAGTTTACTGATACTATGCTTTGACGGTGACTTGGTGAGATGGAGATTCCCTATCATAGGCATAGATTTGAGCGGGCCTGCCGATACCAGAGACCAGCCACGTATGGACCACCGGTGAGTCGATTTCATCCTTTGTGCATTGAAATTTTTCATTTTCGGTCATTTTTTGATGTATTTACACGGATTTTAGGATTAAGCATGCCATTTTAGCGCTTTTAGGAAATATAATAGCACATTCACAATTTTTTGTAGCGCATCTAGGGCGTGAAGTAGTGCTTTTAGGATTTCCGCAGAGTAGCGCATCCGATAGGTGAGATAGCGCTTATAGGGTGTTGATAGAAATTTTGGTGTATTAGCACATTTAGGACACAAAATGGCGCTTTTAGGGTTTTTGTGCATATATTAGATGAAATGGCGCATTTGATTAGGGAAATAGCACATATAGGATTTGATTTAGCGCTTTCAAGGCACAAAATGGCGCATTTGGGGTTTTAGCACATCTGGGGGAAACTTTAGCGCATTTGGGGTTTTAGCACTTTTAGGCCACATAGTAGCGCATCTAGGAAAATTTAGACGGAATGTTGTATGATGAAAAAGATGATGAATTATTGCTTCCTTGGTCAGTAGATAGTAAAATCGTATTGTCATCATGTTGATATGGATAGAAAGAATAGAAAGTATGATAAATGATGAATTGATAACTTTGTTTCCAAAGATAGAAATCAAAGAGTAGATGGCTGATAACTTTGTTTTCATTGAATGAAAAAAAAAGAGTAGGATGATTGATTGCATTTTACTTGATAACTTTTCTTTAGAAAACAAAGAGTAAATGATTGATATAACTTATGATAAATTTTCTTTCTGCAATAGAAAACAAATAGTAGATGATTGATAAGACCTCTGATAAATTTGTTGTTTGCGATAGAAAACAAATAGTAGATGACGTGATTAAAAACATATTTACATTCGTGACTGAAGTGCAAATAGGAAGATGATTTGATTGTTGATGTGATGAAGATAGAAAAGATTTCATTTGATGTCTAATAAATCCATCTTGATGAAGATACATAGTAAAGATTTGATTTGATGTCTGATAAATTTACTTTCATTGAAAAAAAAAACAAATAGTAAATGAGGATTGATAGATTGATTTGATAATTAGATAGACAAAATTTTGCATTGATTTCTTGATATGATTCTTATAGATAAAACACTTGATGTGGTTCACGTGATATGATGCACTTGATATGAGTCTGACTTGTGTCACTTGATAGGAATCTGATTGATATGGGTCATTTGATATGAATCATTGATATGTATGATGTGGAATAGATAGATTGTTTTGATATGAGTCGATGATATGAGTCTGATGTGTTGTCTTTGTGATGACCCCCCCTCCAAAAAAAGGAGGTTTTCAAAAACCTCCAGATTAGAGAGCGCCATCCTGCGGGGTGGGATCAGATACCAGAGCTTACACCTATAGATGTCCAGCTAATAGTAGTGTGTGGGTTGGTACCTTTGTTGTCTATGCCTCCTATTTGGGTCAACAAGGGACTATTGACCACGTTAGCAGAGAGGTGGCATTTAGAGCATAACACCTTCCATTTGCCAAAGGGTGAGATCGCTATTACCCCTGAGGATGTATATAGGATCTTGGGTATTCTAGTGGTAGGTGCCCTTGTGTTCTATGATCACAAGGAGCTAGGTGGGAAAGATGCACTGTGAAGAGTGTTTGGTGATGTGCATATAGCAGGGTACTGGGTGCCCTGGGAAGATTTTAGTGGATATCCAGCCTTACCTGCTATATTGGGTGCATTTATTGGAGGTTTCCTTTGTCCGGACCGTTGGTCAAAGGAACTATCAATTGGGTGGGGGAGGGGGAGGATCCTCGAGAAGATGATGGTGCAGCCATGGAGATATGCTTAGGGGAGCTTCCCGTTGGCTCATTTATATCATGACTTGCACCAGGTGGTGTACAAAGGCTCAACGAGTTTTTCTTGCAGTGTTACACTGCTACAGATCTAGGCATGGGAGCATATTGATGTTATGAGACCACTGTGTCCTAGAACGAGGCCACCAGGTAGGCCATATGTGTATGCATATTATGTTGCACTTGTCCAACCCAAGCTGGGCAAGTTGGATTACTGGAGATGGATCCTAGATGGCATGGATTCAGTGATATGGCAGCCATATATGGGTTGTGAAGCATGGGATACAAATCCTTTGGAGCTGCCTTTTGTATGTATACCCCAGTTTCTGATAGGGCACACTCCATTCATCATAGAGAGGTTTTCAGTGTTGCAAGTGCAGAGACAGTTCAAATTCACACAAGGGATTCCTCAGGGCATTGCACACTATGGATAGTGCAAGGATGAGCCTGGGTGGGGTCCTTGCATTTCTTATCAAGTTGCCTATATGGAGTATACTACTTTACAACTCGAGGCATGGGATGATAGGCTGTATATTGTTGATGTGGGTATGTCTGATGAGTATTCAATTTATTTTCACACACACCCATTTGCTCGACTCACATGTACGGATGAGCTAGCGCCCATTTTGGTGGCACCTCAACTAGGGGTTGGGAGACATGAGGATGTGGCAGGTGAGGAGCAGGTAGTTGGTGGAGGAGAGGAGGAGGAGAGTGGGGAGGAGGAGAGTGGAGATGGGGAGGAGAGCCCAGGTGATGGTGATGATAGTGGAGATGGTGGAGGGGAGGAACGGAGGCCAGTGAGACTGAGGCCAAAATTTTTGGGTAGTGTGTAGATTATGTGGAGGCCGAGGACTGGTATTGGAAGGAGGACTATGAGCAGGGCCACTTCTACGTCACATCAAACATAGATAGATATGTTGTAGGCCCAAGTTCAGACACTTCAGGCTCAACAGGTGTAGTTGCAGAGCCAGTTGGCTCAGGCACAGAGTGTTGTAGTGCAGTTATAGGCACAAATTGCACAGGCACATGTACATGCACAGGTATAGGTACATGTACCTCCTCCTACCCGAGACCCTCAGATAGCCTAGTTGATAGCAGAGAGGGATTCTTTCAGACGGAGGGCAACAGAGGCAGAGGGTGGCACAAAGACTCATTGGCACTGTTGAGAGTGTATCTTTATGAGAGGCCATTGCAGAGGGGTTTGAGATGGCTAGAGAGGCCGAGTACTATCGGGTGAGGTATGAGGAGTTATGTCCTCTTGAGCACAGAGAGCCTTACCCATGGTCCCACAATAGGACTAGGAGCAGATCCTAGATGATGACATAGAGCAGAGGGGTCACAGGGCCTCGACGAGATCTTGATGTAGGGACTAGTGGTAGGCCATCATCCTCGAGACCAACTTCATCAAGGGGGTCCATCAGCCAGCCTTGAGTTATTGATACATGATTATTGATGTATCTTATTTTGTGGGAACATGTATATTATTTTTGATCATATCTCATGTATCTCTCTATACTATTCAATTTCATTGGACATTGGACATTTGTATTTATTTTTTATGAGAGATGATATGCAGCGACGATGAGTTTTGATGATATGGATATGTATTGATTATGGATTTTGATATGGATGTTAATGATTTGATGACTAACATGATATGCATGATGATTTATGACATACTTATGATGATGATGTATGATGTGTACTAATGATGTCATGCAGGTGGATGACCTATGATGTGATTAATGAAAAAAATGCAATGGGATATTTGATATGCTTAGAATATGTTTGCAAATGATGTGGAAATGTAATGTACATACGAAAATTTTGTTTTTGGATTTTTCAAATGCAAGAAATAATGATGTGATGGAAAATGGAGATTGTGTCTATGAAATGTATTATGAATTTGTAATATGTCTAGGAAATGATATGAATTGGGTCAAATGTTGTGTGGAAAATGACAAACGATATGATATGAAAATGATAAATGATTAAAGATGTGATATGAATGCAAAATGATAATGATATGAATAATGATGTGAAATGAAATGATTAATAAGAATGAAATATATGATAATGATAATAAATGATATGAAATGAATGCTGACATGATAATGATAGTGATATGAAATGAAATGTAATGAAATGATGTCGAAAAGGTAATAAAATGATAATGATAATGAAGAGGTAATGAAATGATAGGTGAAAATAGATTATGAAATGAAATAATAAATGAAATGTAATAAAATGAAATGATAATGAAAATGAAATGAAATGATAAAATGATAAAATAAAATGAAAATGAAATGATAAAATGGAATGATAAAAATGAAATGATAATGAAAAAAATGGAGATGGTAAATGGGATGCAACCGTGTAGAATGAAAATGATATGGATATGAAAATGATAAGTAAGATGTTAATGATATGAAGACGATAAATGATATGAAATACCTAACAGATAAATGAATGATATAAAATGATAAAAGATAAAAAATGGATGATATGAAGGTGATATAAAATGAGAATGATCAATGGCATGTAATGAACTCATATGATAATGCATAATGATGGATAACTAAATGATAAAAGATTAAAATGATATGCAAATGAATAATAAATGATAAAATGTGTATGATATGGACATGACCTGGATGAAATGAAAAATGATGATGAAAATAAAGGATGATAATGAAACAAATGTCCAAATGTCTTCCACAATTAGTCTAAAGAGACATGACAACCATTGATGTTTTTGTTCAACCTTTTAAAATTATGATGCAAATCCAGTATGCAAATATGTACAACGATCTAAATGAAATGCAACTAAATGAAACCAACCATTTTTTGAGCCTTTTGTTATCTTTCTTGAATCATCATAGAGTGTTTTAAAATGTTGGAAGTATGTACAAGCATCAAAGGGGAAATTAGCACCAATGATAACCTGAGTACAATCTTTCATGGTTTTTGATATAGCAAGTGAACACAAGCATCAAGGTATAATTGAACCGAGATGACTTGAGCATTTCTTGCATAAAAAAACAAAGATTAACCACTTTTTGATGCAAATTTGGAACTGCCATCAATGATACGTTGTAGAAATCATGTCTCGTGACATATTTGCACCAGATTGATAGTTAACCTCAAGACAACAGACAAAGAAAAATCATCCTCTTTCCTCACCACTCTAGTTCAGTACATCATCGAGTGTGCTCCAGAGGAATGATATCAAAAATTAAACAACCATTGTTCAAAATATAATACTGCTATTCCAAACATTATTCAGATTTTGGATCATCCAGTTATGAGTCATGATATGGTACTTGCTGAAAACTGTTGTGATATGGATCAATGATTGGATAGTTGTTCATGTGATTAGATTGTTTGTTCGCATGATTGGGTTTTATGTCATTATCTAGCTGTTTCGATAAAACCTAAAAGTTGATTGCCCCCAGTATGTCAACGTTCACACCCAGTATTGACACAACTTGCCGAAATGAATATGTACAATGATCAAGCCATGGCAAGAAATTATCGCTCGAGGCCAATGATGGTAGTATGATGCTGGTACGACCCTAAGATGATGGAAAGATGCATAAAATGAAGGTTGAGAAGCTAAGTGCAGAACATGAACTAATAGATGGAGAGCTATAAATAGCGTCTGTTTGCCAGATTTCCACTATTTGTTTTTATTGCATTTTTCTGATTTCTTTTTGATTTTTTTGTATTTTTCTCGTCAATAGACTTCCTGTTGTCAGATTTTCACCCTATTTTTGTGATTTCTTCAGGACTTTTTTGGATGATGATAACTATTTCAGACATAATACTTTTTCAGGTGCATATTGTTGATGGGTTCATCAAACAGGTCCCGTTCTGGTGTTGACAGCTTGTATGCTCCTGAACCGTATACTACTATGACCACATAAGGACCCAACCAATTTGGTTCAAACTTTCCTTCTCTTTGTCTTGCTGATTGCATGGGTTCTCCTTCAAAACAAGATCACCAAATTGAAAGGTATGTGGCTTGACTCTGTGATTATAGCTGCGAGACATCATTTGTTGATATGCTTTCAAATGTTCAACTACTCGTTGTCTCTTCTCGTCAAGGAGTTCCAGCTCTTATAGTCGGGAAACTCTGTATTCATCATCTGTGATTAGACCTTTCAGAGATACTCTGAGTGATGGAATCTCAACTTTTAGTGGAAAAATGGCCTCTGCTCCATAGACAAGAGCAAATAGTGTTGCTCCTATTGGTGTTTGGATGCTAGTTCGGTAGGCCCATAATGTGGGATTGAGTTGAACGTGCCAATCTTTCCTTGCATCATTCACAGTCTTCTTCAATATTTTCAGTATTTTTTTGTTCGAGGCCTGTGCTTGGCCATTCCCTTATGGATAATAAGTGTTGAATATCTGTGCTGGATATGGAATCTTTCACAAAGTTCATCAACATCCTGATTCTTGAAGGGTCGTCCATTATCTATGATAATGGAGTTGGGAATGCCATACCGACAAATGAGATAGTTGAGTATGAATGATGAGATTTGTTTTTCGGTAACCTTAGTGAGGGGTACTGCCTCAATCCACTTGGTAAAGTACTCTGTTGCAGTGACGATGAATTTGTGTCTGTTTGATGATGAAGGATGAATCTTTCCCACTAGATCTAACCCCCATTGAGAGAATGGCCAGGTTGGCATGAATGGTTGAAGTTCTTATGCAAGAGCATGAATAAGATTCCCATGAATCTGGAATTTTGAACACTTTTTCACGAAGGTGAATGATTCTCTCTCCATAGTTGGCCAGTAATAACCCATTCTAATCATTTTTTTGGATAAGGTCAATCCACTTGAATGAGTACCACAAATTCCACCATGAACTTATTGTAAGGCCTTGTCAGATTCATCATGTTCAAGACATCAAAGTAAAGTACCATCAAGACCGTGGCGATAAAGGGTGTTAGCGATAAGAGTATAGCGAGAGGATTGGCGAATAAAATTGTGCTTTTGGTTACGAGATAAGTTGGGTGGTAAGATGTCATCTTTTAGGTAGGCATAAATATTTCCATACCAAGGTGAATCAGATCCTACTAAGTGGCAAATTATTTGGCTTGTAGGTGTGTCATAGGTAGCTATAAATGATTGTTCCACCATAAATTCATAGCGAGCTTGATTTTCTAGGAGTTGCAATAATGATGCGATCGTGGCCATGGCATTAGCTGCCTTGTTATCAAGTCTTGGAATTTGTATGAACTTGATATCCATAAAGTACTTCTTGAAATCATCAACCATCTTCTTGTATGGTAACAGTTTGTCATATTTGGTCTGATAATCATCATTGATCTGATTAATAACTAACTGTGAGTCACCATAAACTTATAATTATGTGATCCTCCATTCTAATGCGATCTTCAACCCAGTGATTAAAGCTTCATATTCGGCTATGTTGTTAGTGCATGGAAACATTAGCCTATAAGACTGAGGAATGGTATTGCCTTGAGGGGTGACAAAGAGTATGCCTGCCCCTGATCCGTGTTGAGTGAAAGAACCATCAAAGTATAAAGACCAAGGTTGCTTTGATTCTACAGTGAAGACATTAGCATCTAGAAATTCAATGTGCATGGGATGCTCTACTTTTAGGGGCGCTTCAACTAGTTGATCAACGATAACTTTCCCTTTTGGAATCAACAAAATGGATATCAAACTCACTTAAGATCATGACCCATTTCGCTAGCCTTCCTGTCAATGTAGCCTTGCTTAGAAAATACTTTAGTGGATCAATCTTTGCAACAAGATTGATTGTATGAGTTAACATGTAGTGTTGAAACTTCTGTGATGCAAAGACTACTGCCAGACAAGCCTTCTCAATGAAAGTATAGTTGAGTTCATGACCTGTTAGTGTTTGACTGATGTACTAAATGGTGTGTTCCTTTCCTATAGTGTCTTCTTGTGCTAATAATGCCCCCAAAGATGTCTCTGTTGCGACAATATATATGATTAGAGATTTTTCTGGATTTGGTGGTACTAGAACTGGTGGGTTCATTAAGTACTACTTGATCTGTTGAAAGGCTATCTCACACTTATCATCCCATTTGAAGGGAACATTATTATGCAATAGATGTGTGAAAGGTAGACTCTTATCTTCCAACTGTGCAATGAACCTTCGTATAGATTGAAATTGTCCCTATAATGACCTTAACTGATTGATATTCCTTGGCAGGGACATTTCCATGATTGCTTGCACCTTAGCAGGATCTACTTCAATTCCTTTTGCTGATACTATGTATCCTAAGAGTTTTCCAGATGTGACTCCAAATACACATTTCTTGGGATTGAGACAAACTTTGAACTTTTCTAACCTTGCAAATATTTTAGACAACACTTTGAGATGTCCTTCTCTTGTGTATGATTTGGCCAATATGTCATCTACATAATCTTCCATGAATGTGTGCATCATGTCATGAAAGATTGTAGTCATAGCTCATTGATAAGTAGCCCCAACGTTCTTTAGACCAAAAGGCATGACGTTCCAACAGTAAGTCCCCCATGGACATGTAAACACTGTTTTGTCCTAGTCTTTAGGTGCAATCTTGATTTGGTTATAACCAGAAAAACCATCCATTAGTGAATACATGGCATGGACAACTGTCAGATCAACTATAATATCAATGCTTGGAAGCGAGAAGTCATCCTTAGGACATGCCTTATTTAGATCTCTAAAATTTGTGCATACTCTGACACTTTTTTTGGGCTTGGACATAGGAATGATATTGGAGATTCATTCTGCATAGTCAATCAATCTTATAAATACCACATCAAGGAGTTTTCTGAACTCTTCTCTAACCAGTAGTGTGACATGAAGATGCATCTTTCTGAGTTTTTGTTTCACAGGTTTAACTTCTGGTTTGATGGAAAAGTGGTGCATTATAAGATTAGGATCAAGACCTGGCATGTCTGCATAAGACCAGGAAAAGTTGACTTGATTTGCTCTGAGAAAATCTATGAACTCAGGTACTTCTTCATCTATCATTGAGTCAGCTAACTGTAGGATCCTTGGTTTTTCTAGAGTTTCAAGATTAACTGCTTTTGTAGGCTCAATCAAGATAGGCGATCGCTCATGATAGTGCTTTGGGAGAGTGTCAAGTATCCCATCATCTGGTGCCTTAAAAATGTTTTCACCATCTAATACGCTCTTTGTTTTATCTTTTGTTTGATCTAATACTGCCAGATTCTGGTTTTCACCATTAGATCTTTCTTTTTTACTTTATTTTTTCAGCTAGGAGACTTGACACTCTCTTGATTAAAGAATCTATGCCAAAAATTGCTAGTGGAACAATCATTTGCTTTGTCTGTAGAAAGGAAGTTCACAATAGATTCATCGCTTGAAAACATAGGTATATCAATAGGTTCAAATAGATCCCAATTAATGAGATCGAGATGGATCAAAGGTAGTGGGTCATCGGGTTGCATGAAATTGGCTATGGTTATGGTCATAACGGAATTGTCTGTAGGATCCGAGGTATGAGGCAGATCAATGATGGTATTGTTCTCACGATAGTCTTGTTCAATTAAATTTGACTCAGTATCACTAGAATCACAGTTACCTTGTAGTTCAGATTCTTGTGGTTGGGACCCTGACCCTTCACCTTCAATTAGAGTTGGGGTGTACTTGTGTACCACATCAACCTTTTTGTCCCTCCATAATTCATCATTGTAGATGGTGTCCCACTCATATTCACTAGAATCTGTGTCAGAGTTATTATCCACAAAATTCTAAATTACTGTCAAACATGCCTCTCTTGTATTAGAACCTTCTTGTAATGTGAGGACAACATCATGCAACTGTTTAGATGTTATTTTCTTTCAAGTTAGTATCATAGCCTAGTCTTATTTTATCTTTTACAACAAGTCCTGGAGGATAAATAGGCTCAACTACTCCTTTTCTCTTTCCAATAGGACCATTACCATCATAGCCCATCTTTTGCATGATTGAATATCCTTTACCATATTGGTCAGCTGGTAGTTTGACATTGAGAATCGTTTCATCTTCATCTTTATAGAGAAAACTGAGAACTTCTCTATCCTCAGAATCTTCCATGGGGAATTTTTCTTTAATAAATCATCCATTAAACTTTGTACTTGGTTCTGTTAGCGGTTGCATTGATGTTGATGCTACAAATATCTGATGTTGTGTGATAGAAGGTTGTCCATGTGACCGAGGTGACGTAGGAAGATTAGCAAGATAGAGAGAATAATCCCCTACTCCATTATCCTTGAACCGTAATTGCTTGTCAAAGATTTTGTTTAATTGACTTATTTGCATGTCAAATTTGAGAGAAGTACTAGCAGGAGCTTCTCGATTGTTGGGAACCAAAGTATCTTGACTAGCTTTGATGTTGGTACAAGTCTGACTATTCAAATTATCAGCTAGTATTTTGATCTCCTATCCGTCATAAGGAAACTTAAGAAATTGATGATATGTGGATGGGACAACTTGCATGTCGTGGATCCAAGGACAACCCAACAAGATGTTGTATGCAAGATCACAATCTAATACTTAACATAAATTATTCTTGATAACAGGTCCCACTCTGATCGGTAGCATGATTAAACCCTTGAATTCTCTTTCCTCATCATCATAGGCTTTAATAGTAATCTTTCTTCTGGGATCAATGGAGTTCATAGAGTATCCTAAAGCCTAAACTAACTTCATGGTACATATGTTTAAACTAGCACCTCCATCTATTAGGACACATCAGACACGAAACTTGTGGACCATGACTTCTAAGTATAGCAATGAATTATGGGGATGTGTCATGGAAACATCATCTTTGTCAGAGAATGAGAGGCATGTGGGTGAGGACAAGTGTCCCACCATGGCTTGAAATTGATCCACATCCAAATTAGTGGATACAGTTGTTTCAACGAGGGCCTTTTCTAGAATTTCCTTGTGTGCTAGGGAAATCTTCAGGAGTTCTAAGATAGAAATATGAGCAGGAGTTTTCCAAAGTTGATTGACTAAGTCATATTGATGTTGAGGCAGAGGCACAGTGGATTTTGAAGAAGCACCCTTTAATACAACTTTAGCTTGTGCCCTTGTTGTTGCGTTAACTTCTCTATATTCCATCTTTTCCTTAACTTTTATAACATTGACCTGCTCGTTGTTAGTGTAAATATGATTGATTATGTTGTCATTGATATGATTCACACCTTTTACAGAAGACTCACCCTTTTGATAGTTGGGAAAAGGGTTGCGAAATGCTTGGTGGTCTTCGTTTGATTGTTGGTGTCCTTCTATTGTGATGGTGCCATTTTTGATTAAGTCTTGGACTTTATTTTTCAGGGCTTGACAATTATTTGTGTGATGGCCCTTGTACCAATGTCGCAATAGTATGCATCATTCCATGATGGGGGTTTCACACTGGGTTCAAAATCACGTTGAGGTGGAAAAGTAAGAACATTTTTAGCCATCAATTCTTTGAATGCAGATTCTAAAGATTGACCCAATGGAGTAAAATTTTTTCTGCTAGAGAAGAATGAAGATCATTGTGGATTTGTGTTTGAGGCATTACCTAAGGCATGGTTGTTGTTATTGTTTCCATGACAACCTTGATTGTTGGCATTCCATTGATTGGGAGTAGAAGTTTGATTCATGTTACCCCTCGGAGGAGGATTATTTCCCTAATTTGTGACCGAGTTGACATTGTTATAGTTATTGTTCCAAGGAGCACTTGAAGCACTAAGAACAAATGGTTTGGTCGAGACATGATTTTCATCTACAACACCATCATTCACCATGTTTTTGTTGTGAGTCCAAAACTTAGATTTTTCATTATGGTGATTTCACGAGCTAGGATTGTCCTTATCAAGTTTTATTATCCCTCTCTAGACCAAGGCACTTTCAATGGTGATGGAATTTTCAATCAATTTTTGAAAAGAGGGAGGACAATGAAGATTAAGGCAATAGCTCATTTCTTGATCTAAGCTATTTATGAAAGTGGTGATCTTTTCCTTTTCAGGAACATGACACAGGTATCTAGCGAACAATCTTCTCCATCTCTGTAGAAATGTAATGAAGGGTTCACCGGGTTTCTGTTTAGCCTTGCAGAGATCAATCATGGTTATTTCATGTTGTATGTTGTAAGAATATTGTGATATGAACTCGTTAATCAATTCTTCAAATTTCTTGACAGGTGGTGTGATTTTCGATAGCCATTCCATAGATTGGCCTCCAAGACTTATGGGAAACAAACACATCAAGTATGTATCCTCATGGGTAAATTCTAAAGTCATGTTTTAGAAGTCTCTGATATGCTCAATTGGATCTGATTTCCCATTATAATGATCAAACTTTGGAATTTCGCAATGTTTGGGAAATTGGATCATGTTGAGACGTCGGTCAAAAGGATAAGGACAGATGTCATCAAGAGTGTGTCTTTGTTGTGGCTCCCCCTTGTAGATCTTTAATTTTTCCTTGTAGTGCTTTAACTTTTTGAGTCAAGACACTAAGATCAAACAAGGGTGTTTCATCAGGATTACTCTTTATGTTCTTAGTATCAAAATCATGAGGCAATTTAGCTCCTTTGTCAGCTAGATATAGAAAATATTTTTCTTTGTTACGCTCCAAAATATTTTCTAAGGCTTTGTGAAATTTGGGATCTTGCTCGACCTCTCTAAGACGTTCCTCATCTCGTTCATCATCACTATCTACAAGATTTTTTCTCACATCCTTGTTAAAAGGGAATGAATTTTTCTCTCTTTCATCCATGTTGTCGTTAAAAAGGGGATTATGACTCACACTATAAAGGGTATTGCTACTCTCACCTTCTTGAGTTCTTCGGGTATGATCTTCTTGTTGAATATCCTCTTTCAACTTATTATATTAAGATCTTGTAAAAATAGGCATACAGTTTTGAAATGTTCCTCTAGACTTAGATCACAGTTTGATAAGTGTGAAAATGATGATGTATTGATCTGATAAGATGAAAATCCTATGATATGATCAATGACATTCCTAACCCTTGATTATGGCTTCCAGTGATGAAGGATATCAAAATCCTATTGGGGAAGTTGAATCAATAATCAAAAATTTGTTTGAAAGGTGCACTTCTAAGATTTGATCCTTGTTTTTGAAGAACAATGAGTATATCAAATAGCCTAATTAAACTCATTGAAGGATTTGGATGGGATGTGTTGGATATTCAATAGAAGGTTGTGGTAGATACTCGAGGTTGAGAGGTTGATTGTGATTGTGTCGTTGTCATAGAGCTCTTATATGAAAATAGGCTCGTGAATATAAATGTTCTATAGCGTATTCGTTAGTAAATCCCCTAGCAAAATCTTGGTACCTATGGAGAAATTCACGGTAGTGGAGCAAGACATTTCTACTTTTATACAAAAAATTTCTTTGTTGCAAGGTTTTCTTGTAACCTAAATGTTTCCTAGGTTTCTTGATCCTATTGGAACTCGAATTCTTAACAAATTTGGTTGATTTCCACTCTCTAAGCATGAGAAAAAAATGTCTAGATGCTATTGGACCGAAGATGTTACAAACTCAGATCTGTCAAAAAGTAATAATTCTGGAAAAGTGACAGATGCGCTACTCTGTACCATATATGTGCTACAGAAACATGCATACGCGCCAGAGAAATGGTCAAATGTGCTACAATAGACCTCAGATGCGCTACTCTATGTCCTATATGCGCTAAAAAAATATGTTTTGACAGTGACAGAAACTACCTACAAAATATTCAGTCTATGCGCTAAAACAGGCTCTAAAAGCACTGAACTAACTAGTGAATGCACTAGAATAGACCTTATATGTGCTACTTTGTGTCTTATATGCGCTAAAATAGTTTTCCAAAGCAGTTTTTCGAACAATTTTGAATAGTTTTTAGTTGAATTTTTACAGGTTCATTTTGGATGATCCTTTGTCTAAATTAATGTGATTGAAGACACAACAAACACTCTGAAAAAAATTGTTTTTAAGCCCTATGCTAAACATCAAGTGTATGTTCAAAAATGTTTTTCAAAAAGTTTTTTCATAGGTTTTTGCATAGAATAAACAATTAAGGCAGAATCACTCTTAGTACTCAAGTAGGTCATCCTAGTAATCAACAACCCACATCATAGAACTGCATCGACTCACACAGCCGTGTCACCCCCGAAGGGGCGTCCGTGTTTTTGTCTTTTCCAGGCACGTACTCAGAGTGATGAAAGTGGATACCAGATCCCCTGAGCAAACGGTCCTTGGCAGTTATATGGTGAGTGTCTTGGGGGAAGATTCTTCCCTCCCCTTGGACTATGATTATTAGGATGTTCAGAAAATGACTTCAACTGGCTACTATACTAGGTTTTTAGTAAGGGTTTCCATTCGGTGCGGCAATAATAAACTCCCTCAGGAGACCTCCCAACCTTTAGAACAAAGGCTTTGGGGATGGTTATCTTGCACACTACCGAAAAAAGTGGGTTTCTCCAGATTTGCTTTAAATTTTATAGTGGGGTGGAATAGCCTAGCTTTGGCTTGAACCCACTTGGGTCATTCCTCTTGGGTGAGTACTTTTTCCCACAAGAGCAGGCCCTCTAAAGGATTTAATAAAGCATTAAAATTGCATGGAATTGAAAAGGCAAGTCTGGTATTTTGATCACCCAGTTAAGGGGAGAGCATAGACCTATTACCACAGACAAAGCAACCAAAGTTCTTTTTAGAGCCCAAATGATAATGATTTAATCTATGTGAAGATGTTGCTTCACAACAATCATAGGATTCATTTTAACTGCAAAAATCATTATGTGGTGACTATCCTAGATTGTTTCATTTTAATCCATGTCTACCCTAGGGTTGCTTCTTTTTAACCAGATGTGACTATCCTAGGGTTGCTTCCTTTTAACCAAAAAATTTTTCTATCTATGGAAGGCATCAGACTCAGAACTTTGTTTAGTTACACCTTGTAAGCACTAAAAGATCCTTCATATGCGCTAAAACAAAGATAAAATGCACTAAAATAGATAGTAAAAGCACTACAAAAATTCCTAAATGCGCTAACATAAATCCTAAATGCGCTACTCTAAGAATACAATTTTTTACGATTTTAGATGAAATGAGTTTGTCATATGCATCATTCTATTCCCCATATGCACCGTTCTATTCCTTATATGCGCTAAAACAGTTCCTATATGCACCGAAAGACTTGCAAAAAGCACTATTAAAAGTTCTAGATGCGTTACAGAAACCCACAAATGTGCTAAAAGAAGAATTTTCGTCAGAAAGCCAAATTCTAGAACTTAAAACCTATCAAAAAACCTAAAAGTAGATGTTAAAAAATGGGGCAAGGCCCCATGGTGGGTGCCATAAATGTGTGATCGATTTTAGATTGTATCAAATTGTATATTAAAAACAAATCAAAACACACCGATAGAACATTAAATCAAAACAAAAAAATAAAAAATAACAGAAATGCAAACTTAGTATTCTGTAGTTGATGCCATCCTATCATCCTCTATCTCCAGTGTTTTTGTCGATTCCAACTTGCTCTCAGATCGTGCGCTAGGCTCAACAAAAGGTCTTCCTAGAGGATGAGATTGAATATGAATGCATGCAATGCTAAGATATGATTAACATGATATGGGTATTAAAATGAATGATTACAAAATTACAAAAGCTAAGAATGATAATGATAATGCTAAAAATGCTAGAATGCTAGAATGCAAGTAAGCTCTAATGTACGTGTGTTGTGTGTAACCAATGTTTGGATTTGTAGGGATATTTATAGAGTTTTCGAAAGATTCTTATTGGCTGAGGTGATCAATGGCTATGATAATTCCTGGCAGATCGAACGGTTGAAGATGGATAAGACTGGAGAGAAAAATAGAAGAAAACCAGAAAACAAGTTTTGTTTCCTTTTTTGAAGAAGAGATAGGATGAGAGGATAAAGATGAATTGTAAAAATAATCTTTTTGTGAGATTTTGGAAAGATTTTGAAGATAAATAATGAATTATAAATTCAATTATTTATTTATTGGTGACATGGAAGATTTTTTTTTATTAAATAAAATATTTAATTAAGATTTGGAGAATAATGGAGGATTTCATAATTAAATAATTATGATTTGAAAAGATATGAAAATATATTTAATTAAATAAAGATATTTAATTAAATTTTTAAGAAATGACACGTGGATGAAATTAATTAAATAAAATATTTAATTAATTAGAAGAAATTTTTGAATAGGAGAAAAGAAATATTTAAATTTAATTAAATCAAAAGACTTAATTAAATTCAAAAAGGTGATAATTAATAAATAAAGAGTATTTATTTAATCAATTAAGTAGACATATGGATGTGAAATAATTAAATAAAATTGATTTATTTAATCATGACAGAAGAATAAAGTGAATGAACAATATAATTAAATTAATTAAATTTAATCATATATAGAGGACTTTAGAGGATTAATTAAATAATAAATATTTAATTAAATGCCAGGATTAGACATGACCAATTTTATGCATATACAAAATCAAAAGGTCGATAATGCACTTTGATAACAATATGTTCTAGGGTTAGAAATAAGGTAACCCTAAAATTATAGGGGTTTCTAATATAATTTGGATGGAACTGAGGGTGATTAATTTAAAATAAGATGTTAAAATGAAATTTGAGTATAAATATGTTGGAGTGATTGAAATGAGATTTAGGGTTGAAGTTGAGTAGTTTTTATGACTAATGTGGTACCAACGCCTGAACAATGCTTCTTGGTAGAAGTTTACATTTAAGTACTAAGATCGAATAGTGTAGTATTTTCAATTGCACTTGATTCTTTTATTTATATATGTTAAAGGGAAAATTCATAAAATCGATAAAATTAGCGTTGTAAATGCCCATCTTGTAATTTTAATCTATTATTTAGTTGAAACGGTAAGGTCCTTGTGATATTCAATGTTAAATCCACACTTATAAGGAAATTTATCTATCAAGTATAAGTAGTTTATATTGGCTAATTTATTCTGTTACTGTTCATCTTTTGTCATTTATTTGTTAGTGGGATTCTTTGTGTTTATGCATAAGATTGAATCTCTATAAGATAGTTTGAATTAAATTATGGGCGGGTGCATGAAGTTGGGTAGCAATTTTGCGGCCACTTTCTAAAAAAAGTTTGAAAACTCATAGCATGAGTGCGTTATAACGCACTCGCGTTATTGCACGTTAAAAGCAAAAAAAAAGAAAGTCTTCATTTTCACTTCGACTGTTTTCTTTTGCCCGTAGCCAAAACTCCCAACTTTTGCACTCGCATTCTAGGAGGAGGTATTGGGCACAAATCTTCAACAAGAGTTGCTATTTCTTTGCAAGGATGGCACCACGACGATGAAGAGGTGGGAGAGGTAAGTATTGTTTCCTGTTTGTTTTGAATTTCTTAGTTTTAGGTTGATTTTGTTAGTTTTAGGTTATATTTGATATATATTTTTTTGAATTTGTAGGAGATGTAAGTGAACCCATAAACCCAAAAAATCCTCAACAAGAAAATCAACCTCAACAACAACCTCCTCCACCAATCACTCAACACCCTCCTAACACTCATCAAAATTTAATGAGTGAGATTGAGAACAAAAAACAAATTGAGTATTTTATTAGTAGGTTGAGTGATCCAAATGGTTCAACCACAGAAAGAATGACCCTCACAAATTCATTGAAAGATATGTTAAAAAATGTAGATTCAATTAACAAACAAATAATTGGATGGCAAGATAGGAGGCAAGCGGCCAGGGTATATTATGCAGATAAACTATCATATAAACAAGTAAAGGATTTAAAAATTACAAAAGGTGATTTGTGCTCATTATTCACTGACCCACGCACAAATCAAAATCTTAGCCTCAATGTGAAGAGGTTTCCTATTCATTGGTGCCACCACCAAGAGATTATGAACCATTTTTATGATAGGTGGTACGTGGTCTTTGATGACCGACCGTGTAACAATTGTGAAGTCCCCCAGTATTTTTTTAGGAAACTATACAATGAGTTCATATTGAACAAAATGCCAAATTATTTTGATATGAGGGACTTCCAGGGGAGAGGTGGGGGGTCGACTCAGGATAGGCTCGATGCATAGCCAGATCCTACGCGGTAAGGGAGACGAGCTCTCGCTAGGCCGCCTCATGAGTACATTGTTATGCCTGCTGTCATGAAGGAGAGTGCCAACATAGAGACATTGCAGGTGACTAACACTTTGACCCAGAGTGTCATCCATCATACTAGCCCTATTCTACAATGCCATCCAAGGGAGTCTTCTAGTGGTGGCCTTTGAACCCATGTGTGTCAATCTTGTGGGGTGACTTGTTCATATGACCCCACCGACACTCAGGAGGCTGCTACGCATGATTTGTATGCAACTACAAAGATGGAGAGGGCGGCTGACATTTTGCATGATGCGTATGACATTGATACTCCAAGGGAGATTCTTCTAGTGGTGGCCTTTGAACCCATGTGTGTCAATCTTGTGGGGTGACTTGTTCATATGACCCCACCGACACTCAGGAGGCTGCTACGCATGATTTGTATGCAACTACAAAGATGGAGAGGGCGGCTGACATTTTGCATGATGCGTATGACATTGATACTCAGGTAAAATTTAGCATGTTCATTGAATTTAATTTATTAAATTTCAATTTTGAAATGCAAGATTAACTAATTTAGTTTTATGATTTTAATAAAATTCCAGGGTCATAGTGTTGAGACTAGATACACTAGCCCTCCACCTACTTATTTCTGCAGTACACCTATTAGGGGTATGTAACTAGTAAACAATTATAAATTTATTACATGTTAATAGCATTGTTTTACAAATAGTATTTAATATGTGATTTTGGATGTTGAATAGGGTAATATTGGAGGTTTCGAGGGAACACCTCCTAGTGCCAGTGGATTTACTCAAACCTACACGTAGGTAATAGAATAAAGAGTTTAACTAATGCATTGTACTTAATAGATTTGTGTAGTTTATATTCATATCATTGGTTATGTTGCATTGCACATCATTCAAACTCAAAGCATTACTTCACATTCCATAACTAATAACTAGATGTTGATAGATGACAAAATTTCAACTACAATATAGTTGTTTAGAAAGTCAACATAAGCAGTGATGTAATTTCTTCACATGGAGGCATGTGCTTGCAAAGGTGCACCTGCATGACAAACTATGGATCTTGGAAAAAATCTATGAAACCATAATAGTAAGCAATAACATAGACAAGGCAGTTAGTAGTTTGAAAAAATGCCTCGAAGAAATGTCTCATGGTGATGGAATTCCATTCCATCACCATGAGACCACATTTCTTCAAAATGCTCACCACCTTTTCTATGATACCACATTTTCATACATGTGTACCAAAGCATTTTATCAAACTACTCACTTCCTTGTTGCTATGGCTAAAAGCCTAAAATAGGTGCTTTCCAACAAACTATGGATGCTTGGAAAAATATCTATCAAAGCATAATAGTAAGCAATAATACCATTGAAAAGGAAATGAAATTTTTGAAAAAATTCCTAAAAGAAATGCGTTCTTATGGTGATGGAATGCCAAGATATGCATTTGTTTGTAATGGAATTCCATCACCATGAGATCCCATTTCTTGTGAGGCATTTTTTCAAACAGTTCACTGCCTTCTCTATGCCACCACAATTATCGTACATGTTTACGAAAGCATTTAATCAAACGATTCAACAACTTGCTACTATGGGTAAAATCCTAAAAACACGTCCTTTCGAATAAGATATGGATAGGGAAAATAGTAAGCATGATAATCAGAATATATAGTTTAATAAGTACTCAAAATTTTGTTCATTAGATCTCATACATTATAAGTCATGATGTGGATCGCTATTGTAACTTTTTTGTGATTGAATAATTTGTTGTTTTATTTTCAGATGTTGGTTGTGGAAATACCTCCAAATGTTATGAGGACAATGAATATCGGTGTTTCATCCGCTATACAATCTTCGATGGCTCTGACAGGGGAGGTATGAGGTAAATTACTAAATTTCAATTTACATTTGTTGTTATAGATGTTAGTTCTAGTGAAAAATCAAACCAAATTATTGATTCGTAGTCTAATTTCTATTTGGATGGTTTATACAGGGCTTGAGCATGCCTCAACATTGGCATGCAAATATTTCCCTTGTGGAGAGTGATTGTGAGATGGCCGTAAGTGATTATTTTTTTAAATATATCATTTTTTATAATGTGATTTCTATATATTAATGTCTTTACTTCTTATTGTAACAATTAAAATTTCACCAAGAACTTAACAGTACTAGGAGGAGTAGCAAGAGCACTCCTTGAGTGCAGCACAAACGAGTGACAAACCTATCGCCATCCGATTGAAAAGCAAAGGGAAAGAGTCTATTTCGAGATCCTGGAGAGCAATGAATTTTGATTCCAGAGCCCTTTGTTGTATGCCTACATGGCAGTTTTGTACATATTTTGTATTGGATATATTTGAAATTGTATGCCTATATGGCATTCTCATAAGCATATATGGCTATTTTGAACCTATATTTTATACTTATATCGACATTTATTGATGTATGCGTACATGGCTATTTGGTTAATACAAATCTTTTTTATCGATGGTGTCCATATTTTCATGTTATAAATTCATGGTTCATTAATAGATATGAGTTATGTGTATTCAAGTGTATAATTTATAATTTACATTTATACTTTGTGACTTATATGTGTTCCAATGTATACTTTGCGACTTATGTGTTTTTATGTGTATACCTTGTATTCGTGCATATACTTTGCATTAAGTTGTGTATACTATGTATTCATGTGTATACATCAAGGCATACGTGTTTGTGACTACTTGTGCTTCCCTTATTCACATGTATACTTATTAATTGGTTAGCCATAGCATTGATCATTGTTTTCCTTCATGGTTTGTCTTGAATAAATTAATTGATTGATGGTAAACAACTTTATCTAAAAGCAAAAAACACATTTTCAATTGGTATTCCATGAAATGATTGATAAAAAGATTCCAATATATTTAATCCTTTGATTGGAACAACTCAATTAAGAAAACGATACATAGTCTTCAAAACACTTGCAAAACATAATATTCAGAGTAGATGAAGTAGTCAACTTCTTGAGACATTATCTAGGTTACCAGGTTCTTCTATTTTAGCCCTGGTTTTGGTCTTGGTTCACTCAGGTGATGCGGGTCCTGGTTCGGTTCGCTTGTGGGTTTGACCAGGGTCCTTCATTTTTGGGTTTGGTTAGCCTAAGTAGAACTAAAGAGAACCAGGGCAGAACCCAGATAGAACCTAGGCAAACCAAGACAGAACCCACATGCCTAGGCATCCAAAAAAGTGTTTTTTTGAACATTTTTTTAATTTTTTATGGAGATTGACTTTGACCCACACCCAAGGGAACCCTAAAAGTGACCTCTAAATCACTTCAAACACCTTAACTACCTCATTCTTATTCATTTGTTTTACAATCAAGCATTTTCATTCCAAGAGGCTGAGCTTTCATTTTTGCTTGCTAGATTGAAAGTGGATTGTGACACAACTTTCTTTTTTCAAAAATTGTTTTGCATCATTGAACTAAGAATTTATCACACATTTGTAGAGAAACAGAGGAATACTACAAACTAAAAAACATTGCACTTCTATTCTTACTGACTTGATGTACTCTCCAACATCTCTCATCTCTCATGTGAAGAGTTAGAACTGCTTGGCCATACCTTTGCACCATTCAAGAAGTTTTACTCTTTTTGACAATGTCAAAAGCATGGCTGCATACAGATTAGAAAAAACACTTTTCATTTTAGATTAGCAATGCAAGGAAGTTTCAAAAAGTATCCTTGATATTACAAAAAGATATGTGCTTATACACTTCAATTGTGCACTCACCCTTTGGTTCTTTGAAAGAAAAATATGCCTATGCCATTGTTACACTGCACAGGTAAACCATATTTTGTATTGTGGAGCTATATTAAACTACCACTCTCAAGACCAATGTAACAATGATACAAAATAATGTTTGAAATAGCAAGAAGACATCAAAATGGCTAGTGTACTAAACAAATTCTTATGATTTATGAATAATGCTAATAACTCTACTCAAATGGCTTCTTTTTTCAAAATCATACAAATTGAACCCTAGCATCAATAGACTTTGTATATCAAGCTACCACAATTCAAGTTTCAATGATGAATATTTATCATGCATGTTTTAAATGACATTCAAGTTTATGGAAATTTTGTTGTTTATATGATGTTATATGATATTCTAATCCTAATTCATGCTTCTAGGCTGCATATATATATATATATATATATATATATATATTGCATGTTTTTTGTACCAACGAACCCAAAATGAACCGCACCCCCCTCCAAAAAAAATTGGCCTAACCAGTGAACCGAACCCCCAAACCTAAACCTGAACCTCAAAACCTATTCCAACACTCTTCATTCTGCCTACAGAAACTTAATTGACCACCAAATTATGCTGCCTCTTGACTTTAAACACTTTTACTCCCTCAAACATCTCTTTTTCACTCAAAACCCCTATTTTCCCAACTAGGGCAACATGCCATAACATAATTTTGACCTCCCTTGTCCTTGCAAACCTTTTGAACACATCAAACTCCACAACTTCACCCTATTTCCAACCTATTCTAACTTATTTTCAAGCAATTTCTTCTTTTCACCTCTTCTAGCCTTGTTTTTAAGGGGCCTCAATTCTGAATTTTCAACAAGGGCAACATTAGTAATCTCTTCCAATGCCTTTACCAATGCTATTTTCTTATTCCTACTCCCTATCCTACTTACACCAGGCCCATATCACCGAGACAGAGCTTGAACAATAAGTGGAATAGCCTATTTCAACATATTACACTTAAACCCTTAAGAGATCGATCTAGTTAGAACATAGTTCAGAGCGATTCCATGTGTTTGGGTGCAAAAGAGGACCATGCCTAGCATAAACATATCTATTCAGATGCGTTGGAATAGTCCGTTTGGTCACTCGAGTTGCAGAACAAAAGTTGCACCACTTTGCAACTTTCCACTGCTTGCATTTGACATTTTTTCCATCAATTAAAAACTGGACACCACGGGAAAACCACTCCGATATAACAAAAATAAAGAGAGGTTATTGTAGAAGGGCCCAATGTGATCCCATTGAATTAGATGAGAATTTTTTAAGTGTCACGGTATCCGAGTAACAACATGCTGAAGTTTGCAACTATTTTGCACTTTGAACCCTTAAGGGATTGATCTGGTTGAACATAGCTCAGAGTGATTCTGTGTGTTTGGGTGTGAAAGAAGACTATTCCTAGTGTAAACATACTTATTCAGACGCGTTGGAACAGTTCGTTTGGTCACACGAGTTGTAGAACGAAAGTTGCACCACTTTGCAACTTTCCACTACTTGCATTTGACACTTTTTCCATCAACTAAAAACTGGACACCACAGGAAAACCACTCCAAGATAACAAAAATCGAGAGAGATTATTGTAGAGGGGCCCAACATAATCCCATAGAATTAGACGAGAAGTTTCTCAGCATCATAGTATTCGAGTAATAACATGCTGAAGTTTGCAGCCATTTTGCACTTTAGACTCTTAAGGGATCAATCCGGTTGAACGTAGCTTAGAATGATTCTGCATGTTTGGGTGTGAAAGAGGACCATGCCTAGCATAAAAATACCTATTTGGATGTGTTGGAATAGTTTGTTTGGTCACATGAGTTGCAGAACGAAAGTTGCGCCACTTTGCAACTTTCCACTACTTGCATTTGGCACTTTTTCCATCAACTAAAACCTAGACACTATGGGAAAACCACTTCAAGATAGAAAAAAATGAGAGATTTTATTGTAGAGGGTCCCAATGCAATCCAATAGGATCAGACGAGAAGTTTCTAAGCGTCACGATATCCGAGTAACAACATGCTGAAGTTTGTAGCCATTTTGCACTTTGGACCTTTAAGGGATCGATCTAGTTGAACGTAGCTTAGAGTGATTCTACGTGTTTGGGTGCAAAAGAGGACCATGCATAGTGTAAACATACCTATTTGGATGCGTTGGAACAATTTTTTTGGTCACACGAGCTGTGGAACGAAAGTTGCACCACTTTGCAACTTTCCACTACTTGCATTTGTCACTTTTTCCATCAACTAAAAACTGGACACTATAGGAAAACCACTCTGAGATAACCAAAACCGAGAGAGGTTATTGTAGAGGGGCCCAACATGATCTTATCGGATCAAATATGAAGTTTCTAAGCATCATGGTATCCGAGTAACAACATGCTGAAGTTTGTAGCCATTTTGCACTTTGGACCCTTAAGGGATCGATCCGGTTGAACATAGCTTGGAGCGATTCTACGTGTTTGGGTGTAAAAGATGACCAATCCTAGCATAAAAATACCTATTCGAACGCATTGGAACAGTTCATTTCGTCACATGAGTTGCAGAACAAAAGTTGCACTATTTTGCAACTTTCCACTAGCATTTGACAATTTTTTCCATCAACTGAAAACTAGACACCATAGGAAAAACACTCTAAAATAACAAAAACCGAGAGAGGTTATTGTAGAGGGACCCAACATGATCCCATAGGATTAGACGATAAGTTTCTAAGTGTCATAGTATCCGAGTAACAACATGCTAAAGTTTGCAACCATTTTGCACTTTGAACCCTTAAGGGATCGATCTGGTTGAATGTAGCTCAGAGCGATTCCGCGTGTTTGGGTGTGAAAGAGGACCATGCCTAGCATAAACATATCTATTCAAACATCTTTGAATAGTTCGTTTGGTCACATGATTTGCAGAATGAAAGTTGCACCACTTTGCAACTTTCCATTGCTTGCATTTGGCACTTTTTCCATCAACTAAAAACTAGACACCATAGGAAAACCACTCCGAGATAACAAAAACCGAGAGAGGTTATTACATAGGGGCCCAACACAATCCCATAGGATCATACAAGAAGTTTCTAAGCATCACAGTATCTAAGTAACAACATGCTGAAGTTTGTAGCCATTTTGCACTTTGGACCCTTAAGAGATTGATCTAGTTGAATGTAGCTCAGAGCGATTTCGCATGTTTGGGTGCGAAATAGGACCATGCCTAGCACAAAAATACCTATTGAGATGCGTTGGAATAGTTCATTTGTTCACACGAGTTGCAAAACAAAAATTGCACCACTTTGCAACTTTCCACTACTTGCATTTGACACTTTTTCCATCAATTAAAAACTGGACACCACAGGAAAACCACTCTGAGATAACAAAAACTAAGAGAGG
Organism: Sequoia sempervirens; assembly: GCA_007258455.2. Classification (NCBI taxonomy): domain Eukaryota; kingdom Viridiplantae; phylum Streptophyta; class Pinopsida; order Cupressales; family Cupressaceae; genus Sequoia; species Sequoia sempervirens. The sequence continues at coordinate 9,325,075 of VDFB02058242.1, forward strand.
TTATTGCATAGGGGCCCAACATGATCCCATAGAATCAAACGATAATTTTCTAAGCATCATGGTATCCGAGTAACAACATGCTGAAGTCTGCAACCATTTTGCACTTTGGACCCTTAAGGGATTGATCTAGTTGAAAGTAGCTCGGAGCGATTTCGCATGTTTGGGTACAAAAAAGGACCATGCCTAGCATAAACATACCTATTCAGACTTGTTGGAATAGTCTGTTTGGTCATAGAAGTTGCAGAATGAAAGTTGCACCACTTTGCAACTTTCCACTGCTTGCATTTGACACTTTTTCCATCAACTAAAAATTGGACACCACGGGAAAACCACTTTGATATAACAAAAATTGAGAGAGGTTATTGTATACAGCCCCAATGCAATCCCATAAGTTAAAACGAAGATTTTGTAAGCACCATGGTATCCGAGTAATACCCCATCAAAGATTTCGTAAGCCTTTCACCCACTGTACACTTCTATAACTCAATGGAAAGGCTTAGTTATGGTTATAAAACATGTGTGAAAAGTTTTGTACAAAAGCGAGGTGAATAGAGGGTTTTTAGGTGATGCCCTAGATGTCAAATGGTGCATTTTTTAGTGGAAAATGGTGGTTTACTGCTAGGGTTTAAAGAAATCTTTGGGGGAAGTGATATCTCTTGAAATTTTAAGCTTGTGTAGACCTTTTTGAAGGTGTTTTAGGCTTTGGTTGGCTATCAAAAGGTTTCGAGTATGGGTTTTCAATAATGCCTTGCCTAACTTGTGAAAAAAGAGGGTTTTGGGGTTTGTTATGTTAGAGGGCTTGTTGATTCAATTCAAGGTGGAGGAACTCTTTTCAACATCAACTAATTAGACCTCAACAAGACACCAACGTTGAAATCACAATCACCCAAATTGAATCAACTAACAACAATAGGCTTATAGTCTCCAAATCTCATCAAATGGGCTTATCTTTTAGAGAAGGTCATCCAATGGCCAAACAAACATCAATCAAGCTTTAACACAGACCCTAAGAAAAATTCCCAAGAGATCATACCATGTTTCTTTGTACCATCATTAAGATCCAATAGACCACCTTGCATAAAGGCTACTAAATTAGCCCTATTTACAAAGAGATGACCTTTTAAACACTAGATATTCACTCAAAATCCTCAAACAACAGTATGTTATATGTCAAAACCTCAAATTCCATGATTTGTTTCTAGGTCCAAGACATCTAGACCCCTAATACACCAAACCCTTCATTTCAATTGAAATACTTGGGGTTTTAATGAAACTCCCATCTCTTGGACCTTCTAGACCCAAACAAAGCACCAAACACACTTACTAGACCCTACACATGGTGAATAATACATTACATGGATAGTCCTTCCCACATTTTTTCAAAACACCACTTGAAACCCTCGTTTTCATCATGAAAATACCCTGCTACAACCCTAGAACATCATCCCAAACACCCAACCCTGACTCCACAACATTCTAAATAGGTTAGGCATCTAGTTTACAGGTTAGAGGACCCATTCCATAAGTTACAGTAGGCACAAAAAGTGGAATGGATCGAATTACATTGTGAAAGTAGGTAGCAGTAGTAAAAATAAGATAAATTTCACTATACAAAGAGTTAGAACCTCTAAATAGGTGAAAATGAAAGATAATTCATCAATCTACAACATCCAATAGGTTTTAGATCATCTTAGAATTTGTACAGTGTGTACAACAACAAGAAAAGTGAGAAAAACTAGTAAATTTATGGAAAATAATGTTCTTCTTGATCAAAAAAGGGTTACAAATAAACCAACAACCTGTCCTTCGAGGAATTGAAGGTTATTATACATGTTTACCGTAGGAACAATAAAAGAAGAGGCTTTGAAAGGAACTCCATGAAAACCAAGCTCTCTAAATGGTATATCAGAATCTAGTTCAAAATCTTTTAGATGAGGTTGCTCCCATATCTCTCTTACTCGCTTGACAAATCCTTGAAACTCTGTATTGATTTTATTTTTCCTGTCCCTCTCTTGTTGTTCTTCCTCAATTTCATCAGGATCATACATTGACCTTCTTTCTCCTCCTAAATTTTGGACCACATCCATTACATCCACATAAAACTCGACATCCTTAGTCTTCTTGGTTCCCATGCCTTGATATGGTTATGCAAATGAAAATGGAGCAAAGTAATCATCTCCTTCTCTGCTGGCTGGAAGAATGCATGCTTAATGTTTTGATACATGATATCGGCTCTCTATTTTTCTCTCATGGTTGAATATCCAAATCCAGTATGGTGGGCCTCCAGAGTTCCAATCATCTTTCTTCCTCTTCCTCCAAATGTTGGCCTGATCCACACGTCTGCCACCCTAATTGGTTTTGTTTTTGAAAGCTGAAGTTTCTTCTGAGTCACCAATGTAGCTCTCTCTACCTTTTTAGACTCTTTCATTGCTACAAATCATCTCTGGGATTTAATCATCTGTACCACATGGTTTATGTGCTTTGAATCCTTGCATCTAAAGGAAATTTCCTTAACATAAATATTGCTAGGGAATTTCAATGTTCCCATTGTAGTTGGAATTAAAGCTAGTACCTGCAACATTGAAAATTATCCTTATATAAGAATTCTCTCCATCTTGTTGGCTTGTAACACTCTTGATGGTGGCTACATGAAGAGTGATTTTGATTCCTCTTCTACATTAGAGGGTTCATATCCTTGATCTGACTCTTTTGAATTATTAGAATTAGAATCACTAGCTTCCATATTCAAAAATTCCCAACCAACATCTTCAATAAATTTATTTGGATCATTAGTAATAGTCTTCAAAATTGGCCGCTAGTACAAGTTCATTCTGCTTTCATAATACTTTATAATCATGGATTTCAACCATTCCTTGATGCCATCAAGTGAAGATTGAGGAATGGCGTCAATGCAGAGTACATCCTGCTTGAAGTCTTTGAAAACAATAGCCATATCAAATTCCTTTTTCCCAAGTCCTACTCTCTCAAGGTTAATAATCTCAATCTCACTAATAGTGATTACTAAGAAAGGTAATTCCACCAACTCTACCAAATAGTTTACCATAGGAACAATAAAAGCAAAGGCTTTGAAAGGAACTCCATGAAAACCAAGCTCTCTAAATGGTATATTAAACTCTAGTTCAAAATATTTTAGATGAGGCTACTCCCATAGCTCTCTTACCTACTTGAAAAATCCTTGAAACCTTGTATTGATTTTATTTTTCTTGTCCCTCTCTTGTTGTTCTTCCTCAATTTCATCAAGATCATACATTGACCTTCTTTCCCCTCCTAAAGTTTGGACCACATCCATTACCTCCACATAAAACTTGACATCCTTGGTCTTCTTGGTTCCCACACCTTGATATGGTTATGCAAATGAAAATGAAGCAAAGTAATCATCTCATTTTCCATTGGTTGGAAGTATGCATTCTTAATGTTTTGATACATGATATCAACTCTCTCTTCTACTCTCATGGTTGAATATCGAAATCTAGTATGGTGGGCCTCCAGAGTTCTAGTCATCTTTCTTCTTCTTCCACCAAATGCTGACCCAATCCACATGTCTGCAACCTAATTGACTTTGTTTTTGAAAGCTGAAGTTTCTCTAGAGTCACCAATGTAGCTCTCTTTTCCTTTTTAGACTCTTTCATTGCTACAGATCGTCTCTAGGATTTAATCATTTTTACCACATGGTTGATGTGCTTTGAATCCTTGCATCTAAAGGAAATTTCCTCAACATAAATACTACTAGGGAATTTCAATATTTCCATTGTAGTTGGTATTAAAGCCGATACCTGCAACATTGAAAATTATCCTTATATAAGAATTCCCTCCATCTTGTTGGCTTGTAACACTCTTGATGGTGGCTACATGAAATTTGATTATGATTCCTCTTCTATATCAAAGGGTTCATATCCTTGTTCTATCTCTTCTGAATTATCAGAATCAAAATCACTAGCTTCCATATTCAAAAATTCCCAACCACCATCTTCAATAAATTTATCTAGATCATCAGTAATACTCTTCAAAATTGGCCACCAGTTCAAGTTCATTCTACTTTCATAATACTTTATATCCATGAAGTTCAGCCATTCCTTAATGCCATTAAGTGAAGATTGAGGAATGGCATCAATGTGGAGTACATCTTGCTTGAAGTCTTTGAAAATAATAGCCATATAAAATTCATTTTTCCCAAGTCATACTCTCTCGAGGTTTACAATCTCAATCTCACTAATAGTGATTACTAAGAAAGGTAATTCCACCAACTCTATCAAACGGTCTACCGTAGGAACAATAAAAGAAGAGGCTTTGAAAGGAACCCCATGAAAAACAAGCTCTCTAAATGGTATATCAAACTCTTAGAACTCATTCTTGCACATTTACAACCATATTCAAAGATTTTCCTTCAAAAGGCTACAAATTCAAATATTGACAATTTTGCACATTTGACCACCAAGACTCAAAAAATCACCCTAATACACCTTAAATGGTCTTGATTGACCTTATTTAGCATAAATAAACACAAAATACCTTAATCTAATCTATTGACCACCTATCAACCTTCAAAAAGTGAAATTTTGCAACTAGGAGACTGGGTGCTCCTACACCAAAATTACATTGTGTCTAAGCCTTCAAGAGGCTTTAAATGGCCTTTCCAAATGATTCTACATCTTTCCAATCATGCCTAACTATTTTTTTTGTAACTAACATGACTTATTACATTATAAATCAATTGTGGATGTAATATGACCTTATTCAATTGACAAAACTCAAAACACAAAACTAACTTAAAAGACTTCCATGAACCAAATTTGATCAATAACCTTGGTGCCCCTGCACCAAATTTCAATATTTTAGTAAATTCCATTACAAGTAAATCTCATTACAATGCCTTAGGTACTCTATTCTCATAGATATTTTACAATGTCACTCATACATTCAAGATTCTCTTATAATGTCTACATCATAGGTTCTCATTTATAGGTTAACTTCAAATGAGTAACTTGAGATTCCCTTGCAAAGCTTCACATGCTCTTGCTCTTTTATAATGGCTTCAAATTAGAATTGAGATTTGTCAAGATCATCAAAATAAGGATGTTGCATTTCTTTTTTGGCTGAGATTCTCTTTGATGGCTCAAAAATCAGCATTTTTTGCAAGGAGAGACCAATCAATTTTTACTAGTTTAGTTATAGATACACAAAGTAAAAGAATAAAAAGAAACATCTCATCTAAAATGGAAATGAAATGAAAATAGATGGAAGGAACTTACAGATAGGCATGGAAGTCTCTCAACTTAGTCACTCCTGGTCATACATCTTCATTGGGAGTTCCAAGATACCTATTGCACACAACACCTCTCATGAATAGAATATTTTGAAATTTGAGATGCTCTTATAATGTATACATCATCGGTGCTTATGATAAGGTTAACTTCAAATGAATAACTTGAAATTCCCTCACCAAGCTTTGCACACACTTTTGTAATGGCTTATTTAATCATAATTGAGATTTTTCAAGATCATCAAAATAGGGATGTTGCATTGCTTTTCTGCCTAAGATTCTCTTGGATGACTCATAAATCTGCATTTTCTGCAAGGGGACACCCATCAATGTTTATCAGGTTACTTATAGATACGAAAAGTAAAATAAGATGATAGCATTGGCATCAAACAAATTAATGTGGATACAAATATAAATTAATAAGAACCATTGTGCATATACTTACAAATTAATCCAATGAACCATCTGGGTCTACTCTACTCTTTATTGTGTCAAGTATTGCCTCATGGTTAGACTCACGGACCTTCCACAAGGTCTTGTTCAAAGGTCTACCCCCATATTTGGTCAAATGAACATTGGATGCCACAACAAGGTTTGAGTAATGAAGAATCTTACGATGCATGTCAAAGTCCTGAAACAACCAATGTTTAGCACTCTTATGTGGGTACCTTCTAAGCCATGTTCCAGTAACAACAACTGAGCCTATAGGGTATTCAATGTTTTCTCCATCTATAACTGGGCCTTCCAATTTCTTTTTGGCCTCAACACAATGACACAAGTAATAGTTTGTTCCCTCTTCATTGTCTTCATCTGCAATAACTGCATAAACATGCCTTACATTGATATGTGCGACATATCTCTTAAAATTAGTCAACATTACAAATATAGTACAAAGTAAGATAACAATATGGAATTTAAAAAAATAAGCAAGTAGATATATTACTTGGTTGAACTAGATCTGATATGTGGTCAAAGTCGACCAATGATTCCATCTCTATTAGTTCCAATGCCATCAGAGGGAAATATGTGTGAAGTGGGCTAAGATAACTTGTCAACCATTTTTCAATCCACTCCCCTGACTCACAATCATTCCAGGTTTGCATTGTACATGAAGAACAAAAGCATGCCATCTTACATGTATCGATACTCCATGAACTGCATTTGAGCTAAGGAAAGAGTGTAGCTCACTCGATCCTATTAGTGTACAACAATCCTCATATGGAGCAATGTTATTATCATCCATCAACCAAAAAAATCTACAAACTAAAGACATACCTTCATTACCTGGACTGATCAAAGCATTACACCACTCGACGATTGATCTTGCATCTATCAACTTTGCACTGTCTTTATACTTTAACTCTTCTCATGCTAATTCTCTTTTCACGCATGCTCCTGAACCATCATGCTCCCCCTTTCCATGCTCAACCTCACAAAAGTTCCACATATGTTGAAATCCTATAGTGAGATGCATCCTGCACAACTAGTAGAACATGCACACGTTCTTGAACTGTGTTGCATAGTTATCCGACCATATTATATGTCGACCGTATGCTATGCCCCTCCGAGCCAAATCAATATAGAACATCTGGAAGCAACCTTGCATGAACTCTGGAGAATGTGTGTGATCATCACTAATATAAAACTGATACTCCCTTAATACCTTCCTTTGGTCCTCTATACTATCAGCTGCATGAATGAATGCTATGTGCACAAATATCAAAACTTGTGTGGAGTTGTAATACTGTGACTGCACCTCATACTGTGGCTGTAGAGTGTAGTTCTCTACAAATTCAACCACTAATACTATGCTACCAACTGAAAAGGTGTTGTTTCATAGCTTAAATTGCATGTCTAGCCATCAGGCTCTATGGGTATGCCTTTCATATTCATACACTAGATTCTCATGAAACATGGACATAAACTGATACATTGGAATCTTCTCAATAACCAAATCACACCTTTTTGCTTGAGACCCATCTTTTGTAGCATATGCCATTGTTTTATACTTCCTAAACTCTACTAGTTTATGTCCCACCTCATCTATGCTTTCCATATGTTGACATACTAGAATTCATTGCAAGCCACCATAACGCTCACATGAACCATCCAAGCATGTTGTCTTGTAGAATATTTGGCCATCCTCACATAATTTTTTTATAAGAACTCTCTTGAATATTTTGGTGGGGCTTCTATGCCACAATCCTACAAAACATTGTAAGTATGCAAATCTAAACATATAGAATGATAAACATCATAATGGTTAGAGAATTCAATATGTAGTCTACAACAAGTAGTGCGTGTGATTTATCTTGACATAAAAAGGTTTAAGCATTTCAAAGAATCTTTGAGAAATAGTAATTTGAGGATAATCATTTTGAAATTTATAAAAAAATTGGGTGAGTCGTATCCAAAAAATGCTTTGGATGTGGCTCACAGTTCCGACTACCGATTCTCCTTCTTACAACATCCCTTTGATTCAGAGATGCCCTTGTATTATTCTTCCAATAATCTTTAATTAGTGTTCTCAATGCTTCAACAACTTTTTTATCTTTATGTGGTAGTCTCCCCAAGAATGCCCATAATTCATTTGAATCAGTGCCCTCAATTCTTTGCCGCCTTTGAACAACTTTTGATAAAGTTTTTCTACTAATTCCCATTTGTTCACTTGTCTTTTTAATGAGATGAGATCTCTTTGTTTGATATCTTACCAAATTTGATGTAATCACATGTCGGGTGACATTACTATCCTTTGAGCTTGAGGTATTACCCACACTCTCATAAGCATCCATTAGATTCTTCACAATAGTGTTTTCACTTGATGCATTCAATGTTCTCAACCCAAGAGTCTTCATGATGTTTATGTACTTTATGTAGACACACAAAATGTATTGATTGACATTGCACATCTAATCCCGAATACTAACACCATTTCATCTTAAATCATCCCTTGGTCTAACCATTTAATCGAATACCCTTATTTGATTAAATTCATCAATTTTCCTATCTTAATTAAATAAATCATTTATCTGATTAAGTCATTCTTTCTTGTTAATTAAATCAATCAATCTGATCTAATTATCCCTACTTAATTAAATAACTCAATTTTATTTAATTAATCTCTAAAGTCTACCTATTGAATTAAATAAATTAAACCTTATTTGATTTAATCTAACTTCATCTCCTTTAATTAAATAAATAAAAAATATCTATTTGATTAATCCTTTTATCATATTATTCTCATATTTGATTTAAATTAACCCATAAATCTAAGTCAAATTTGTCACATCATCTAATCCCTCATTAAATTAATTAACCATTGATTAATTTAATCCTAATTCATGTCCCATCCTCTAGCTTTTTCCACTTGCACATGAAAATAGATTTAATTCATTTATTAAATCCCTATTTTCTCTCAACATGGCATAATAGGGGAATATTCCTTCAAATTTGAATTCAAATCCAAGTGGACTTTTTCCTTCCAACAAGGCATTTAGTTCACCTCACAAGTCCTTTTTCATTGAGCCAAGTGGCCATTACTCCATTTGACTCTTCATCCACCTTGTCATTTCAAAAATTTCAAATTTCAAATAAATGCATTTATGGGCACATTCATCAAAATGTGCATATCCTTCATCCACCCATCTCTTGACAAGTGGCACCTTGCCATTGATTGAAAGTTAGTCCCACATTGCTTTATTTTGGGCATTTCTCCAACTTTTCATTCTATAAATAAGAGGCTTCTTTCCTCATTTGATCATCCAAAATTTGGGAACACTTACTATACTCAAATCCATACTCAAGCATAACAATTCTCATTCATTTCATCAAGTCTTAGCTAGGTTATGCAGGTTTTTCATCATGGAGCACATTTGAGTCCTCAAAAAAGTGGATTAGTATTCATCACACATCAATCTTGCATCATAGGAGTTGGGAAAGGGCCAATTTTCATATCAAATTGGCACCAATTCCCCCATAAGATCAAGAGTTTGCTTTGCTTTTTAATAGGATTTAATCTATCTTATTGATTTTTGTAGTGTTCTTTCTTTCATTCCTATTTGAGCATTGTTAAATGGATTTTATGGGGAGCTTAGATTCTAACTTGCATTTCAATCTTCTAATGTGTGTGTTTGTTATGTTTTGCAGGTACTAGGATCTTGGTTCACACATTTGGCACTAGGAGGGATTATCTTAGTTTCTAATCACATTTTTCATCAAATTCTGTGCTTTTTTTTTCTTTTCCATTTTTGTGTCTATAGGGAACTCCACCGCTAGTAGATCAATGTCATAATATAGGACTGCTGGGACCCTAGCATCACCATATAGTACTACTGTAAATTTCAAACTCCGACGATTTGTTGTTCCCGCCTAGAATTCAAAATTTCAAACAACACCGCTGGTTCTATTCTCACACGCTAGAAAGTTCAAATTACAAACTACACCACTGGGCCAAATAGCGATGTAATCACACTCTCTTTCCTCACTGCAGAACAACGCTGACTGACAAGCGGTTCCATATAGCATTGCTGGATTCTTCAAACAACAACACCTTTGCAAACTCCACCGCTGGAGTAAAATAAAAAGTTGGCTTGATCAAAGGTGAAGGAGAAAGGAGACATGATGACATCACTTTGTCATGATACCAAGTGTTTTTGAACACTTTAGTGTTTGTTTATCACTCTTAGAGAATTCACAATTTCTCTTAAAAATTTGTTGTCTTTCATGTGCTTAGGACCTACTAACTTTCTTTTGGGCTCTAAAAAGAACATTTCAATTTTTGTTACAAAAGGGGCTTAAAATGAACTTTAGGAAAAACTCACTAGATTTGGTTTAAGGATTAGCAATTGAACAAGACAAATTTTCACATTTCCTTTGGTGCTTAAAAAGAATCAAATCATTGCTTTGTGGGTTTTAAAATGAAGAAGTGCTTCTTTGTTTTGTAATTTCTTACTCAAAGTAATACCATTGAAAAAATGTATGTGCTTCTCTCGCGCCTCACGACGATCTTGATAATCAAAAGGATTTTTGGTGGTCTTAAGTTGGGTAAATGATTGCCTCCACATTTCATTTTGGGACTAAAATTGAACAAAACATTTTGCAAGTGCGAGTAGAGGGTATTGCATATATTTTCTCTCTTTGTGTTGCAACAAAGATTGATCGAGTTACGAATATTACTTGCTCACTTTTGTTTATTCTAGAGGGCCTGCCTTGTGGGAAAAAGTACTCACCCAACGGAACGACCCAATCGGTAACACACTAATTCCAAGTGTATTTCCAACTGTGATATAAAAGTGAATATTTGAACAAAAGCCAATATCACACAGTTGGTTCCGATGAAAAGGGCAACAATAGTCTCTCACCTTGATGGATCAATCCCTACGAACAAAAAGTTCGTATTAAAACCCTTGTTGTAGAAAGGCCAAAATCCCTATCTATTTGTTAGTGCAAGAACGATCATTCTGAAGCCACCCCACACTTTTACAGTTTTTAGTAGAAATGAAAAGTACGCTAGGGGAGTTTCATGGGTGTTGATGCTTGGATGCCCCATATAAGTGAGTGTCGTGGAGGGGATCTAGTGGGGTCAATCATCTAGCTATTCGCTAAAAATAAGCGTAGCTGGACTTGTCCAAGTGGGGACTCAAAAAATACAGTATTTCATAGCCATAGGGTTATGCTTGTTCTTGGTTACAAAACACTTTTCTTGCTTGAAAACATTTGGAAACAAACATTCAACATTGTCATCAAAACTCCAAACCCTTTAGGAAGCAAATATAATTGACCAAATTCATGTGTTATTGCTTTCCCTTGGGATTTTATCCTTAGAGGTTTCTAAACACTTGGATTTATATCTCAATTTGCTTACTAAAGTCAACAATAGGTAACCCTTGCCTTGATTTCATCAAAGTTCCACATAACATATTTTGTGGGATAAGAAGAAGTTAAGACATTGGACATCTAGTTTCAAAAGCTAATCAAGAGATTGCTTGTGGTAAAAATAAGTCACTAAGCAAAGCTAAAAATAATTGGATCCCACACATGTCTCAAATTATTTCACGCAAGATCAAAATCCGGAAACCAAAAACAAAAACTCTTCATCCAAAAGAACATCAAAAGCGTCTCTCAACGCTATACAAATTCAAACGAAGATTGCTTTTCAACTTTTATAGGAAAGCCTCAAGAAACAATCCTGGATTGAACTCATTCTATTATTGCCAAAACCCAAATCTTTTTCGGGAATTTGAACACCTTGTTTAGAGTAAAGCATGTCCTTCAAAACTAAGGTCTTGTAAACAAGATTCCTTTTAGGTTCACATAGGATCAAAATCAAAACTTTCACCCATCTTTTTAACATCAAACCAAAATCATCTCACCAACAAATCTTGAAAATCTTGAAATTATCCTTCATACTAGACCTTTTGGCACATTAAAATCATTGAGACAAAATCCTTTAAGCAAATCAAAATCCTTGAAATCTTTGAATCAAAACATCAAACCATCTTGTTTAGTTAGGTATATGTATATGCATCCTTCTCCATATGCTTAATTAAATTATCAAATCATCTTGTTTTGGCTAGGTATATGTAGATGAATCCTTCTTCATGTGCTTAGTCAAAATCATCAAGTCATCTTGTTTAGCTAGGTATATGTAGATGCATCCTTCTCCATATGCTTAGTTGAATTATCATCTTGTTTGGTTAGGTGTGGGTAGATGCATCCTTCTCCATACACTTAGTCAAATTATCATCTTATGAGAAAATCTATCCGATAGATAACATCCAACATCTTGGGATCCATTTGTTCATTATCCAAAATCAAAGCAATCCAAAAGCAAATCAAGGTCAATCCAAAAAATCAAAGAATCCAAAATCAAAATCCAAAAAAATCAAAATATCCAAGAAAGTCCCAAAAGTCTAGCATCCCCTCAAGATCTTCTAAGAGTTCAATCATCCATATCACCCATCTTTCACACACTTCATCATTTCATCTTTTGATCCGTAAACATCCTAAATTTTCTCTTTTGTACCTAAAGTTAGATCAATCCAAAGAATTAGAGATTCATCTCCCATATTCTTGAAAAAAATTGATCCCTATTTTATGGTTCAAACTAGATCTCAACATAAGAGGAGCATGGAAGCCAACAAAGAAACATGCACTTCAAGTGACCTAAGTCAAACAAATTCTGAAATGAATCCCGTTGAATCAAGCAATCCTGTAACTAACTTTCCTTCATCATCACAAAATCCTCAAGAGGAAACTCAAGTGTAGGATCTTACAAACAATCCCTTTGGAATGACACAAGATGATATTGTCAAAATGATCCAAAATCTTGAGAATCATAGAATTATCAACATCATGATGAGACTCAATCCCTCACTATACATGCTTGAATTAGCAAAACAAGGGGCTAAACTCCCTTCTGATTTCGATGTGAGCACCATTGTGGAACCAACTTTTGGGGTCATGCCTCCAATTTCATCCATACCCCTCATTTCATCTACACCTCCAATTCAAAATAACACTCAAACCATCCCCCAAATTACATCATCCATTGCTCCAACTCAACCCATTGTTAACAAGGGAAGCACATTTCTTAATGCACTACAAACACATCCCCTCATAAACAATCAAGATTTGGATGCAAACACCATCTTGGGGAAAATCGTACCCCAAAATCCATTACATACATATGTTCCCCTCACTTTCCATTATCCCAATGACCCATCATCATCATCCTTTCGTGCAACACCTCAAACTTCTCTCCCCACAACCTCACAAGGAGAAGGATACTTATTTGGACCAGGAGGCATCTTTGACACTACATCTTCATCACTTCCTCAAGGGAGCATGCCACTCACATTTCCACCACTTCCACCATTTCCATCAATATCCACATCACCTCTCGATTTAGGACTTCCCCCTTTACCAAATAGAAATCAACAAAATCAAATCAACCCTTCGATTGTTAATCAAAATATCATACTGAATCCTTCCATCTTGTCATCGACATCACAACAACAGATGGAAACTACACAGGAAATCACCACATCATCAACCATCTCCCAAACATCTCAAAACATGGTCTCACAAGGACCAAACATATCAATCACACCATCCACCACTCAAAACCCACTTATCAATACCACAATGCCTCTCATCACCACAACAAGCACCATTCCAAATCCACCTCCACCATCACCGCCACCAAACTAAAATACATCAAATCAATATAGCATTGCAATACAAGTTGCTCAACAAGCTACCTATCAAAAGGAACTTTAGCAAATCCAAAGTCGACAAGCTGCACAACAAGCCACTCAAGCAGCACAAGCTTCTCAAGCAACACAAGCAACACAAGAAACACAAGCAGCACAAGCCACTCAAGTCGCACACCAAGCACAACAAGCACAACAGGCTGCACAAGCCCAAGCCTTATTGCAACATCAACAACAACAACAAGTTTCTCAGGCTGCACAAGTTGCACAAGCTGCATAGACTGCAAGCTCAAGCTCAAGCTCAAGCCCAATACCATTCCCAACAAGCACAAGCACAAGCCCAATACCAAGCTCAGCAAGCACAAGCACAAACACAATATCTCACACAACAATAAGCAACCCAACACCAAGCACTAAAACAATACCAAGAGAAACAAGAAGTAGCCCAACTAGCAGCCCAACAACAAGCATTGTTGGTGCAACAACATCAACAAGCTCAGCAACAGGCACTATTAGCACAACAACAACAAGACCAACAATAAGCATTGTTGGTACAACAACAATGGAAAGCATATTTGGTACAAAAAAATATGAAAATACCACCAATTAACACACCAACCAATCCAGCCATCCCGCTAACAAATGAACCACTGCAAAACACCTTCGTACCATCCCCTGATTTGCAAAATGATGTAGAAACACAAATCAAGTTACTCTCACAACAAGTACTTGATCTTCAATCAGGGAGAACCATAAAGAAACCTAGCAACTTGTGTCCTTATCTATTCGACAAAAGCCTTGTAATGAAACCATTCCCAAAGGAATTTGAGATCCTCAAATTCGATAAATACCGTGGGATGGGAAAACCTGAAGATCACATCAAAGAATTCCAAGTTCATTGCATGGAAGTAGCATATGACGATACGTATTTGATGCGGCTATTTCCTAGAAGTTTGGCTGGCCAAGCCATGGAGTGGTTCTCTCGCCTTCCTCCAGGCATCAAAAAGTTCCAGGAAATAATAGACGCATTCATAAAAAACTTTACATTCAATATTGGTATGAATTTTAGTCTTGAGGAACTATCAGCTCTGAAACAAGGCAAGAATGAATCATTTGCTTCTTTCTTATAATGATGGCGATTCAAGGCCAATCGAAGCAAATGGATCATGCCAGAAGAATAACAAGTCTACACTATCATTTCAAATCTCAATAGAGCCTTGGAATTCCACCTTAAAGTGCAAGGTATCACTACATATGACTAGCTAATCTCCAAGGCACTCAACATCGAATGAGCCCTTATCTCACAAGGAGGATCACCCGCATATCCTGAACAACAAAAAAATTGCCCATCCACTAGTTACAACGAAAAACCATGCACATGAGAAAGAAACAAAAATGTTACCAACGATGGTGTTGTCAACACCAAAGTTGTCATCAACACCCCTTGGAAAAACACAACCACACCCCAACAACAACCCCAAAACAACCATCAAAACAACCATCAAGCTAACGTAGCGACACAACAACCAAATAATCAAGCGATCAACAACGTTAACAATCAAAGGGGACCACCCCAGTGAAACAAAAACTCCCCCAAGCGGAAGTACACTGCCCTTGGGGAACCAGTCGAGGTCATCATGAAGAAATTAATAAACAAAAACCTCATCAAGGCTCCCACCTATGAGAATTAATAGGAACTAGAAGTGAAACCACCTTGGTACAACAAAAATCAGCTCTATGACTTTCACAAAATCAAAGGGCATACCACTAATAGTTGCATGAGGTTAAAAAACCTAATCCAAGACCTCATTGATCAAAAAATTATAAATGTGGAGCAACCAACAGGAAATCAGAACCTCAAAATATACACGAATCCAATGCCTAACCACAATAACAAAGGGAACAACAACAAGGATAAGGGGAAGGGCACCTTCAAAAGCATAAATCATCTGTATGACCATGTCATCGCATCCCTGGATGACTATCACACCACTATCACCATCAAAGGAGCCCATGCTGATTGTGGAGTCACCACAAGAGGCAGGAAAATTACCATCATAGGGTCAACTCAGCCAAAAAGAGCACCCACTTCCAACCCAAGAGCTGTTCCCAATGGCTATAATGTCCTTGATTAGCTAAAAATAACCCTAGCACAAATCTCTATCATGGAGTTGCTAAAAATTTCATCCACTCACAAGAAAATCCTTGAGGAAGCATTAGCTTCATCCACTATCCCCATGGATCTTGATGTAGAACAATTCCAAGCTATGGTCGAAAAAATTATTACCTCAAATCTCCTTACATTCTCTGATCAAGACTTTCCTACTCAACCATCTCACAATCGTGCACTCCATTTGGAGGTCCTAGTGCACAAGAACAAAGTCAAGAGAGTCCTAGTAGATGTAGGTGCAGGTTTAAACATTTGTTCCCTCAAGCTCATTAAGAACCTGAAAATCTCAGAGGACTCCATCAAAAAAGGAAAAGGAATAACTATTAGAGCCTATGATGATCAAGAAAGGGTGTCTCAGGGAACTATTCAACTCCCTATTCAAGTAGAGCCAACAATCATGGAAACTACCTATCAGGTCCTAGACCTTGACTTTCCGTACAACATCCTCCTGGGGCGTCCATGGATTCATGCAATGCAATTAGTAGCATCAACCTTCCATCAATGTGTCAAATTCACATATGAAGGCCAAGAGGTCACCATCCATGGGGATCCCAAACCATTCTCTTACTACAAGAATCTAGAGGCAAAATATTATAAAATCCCCCAAGTGCCTAAAAATGATGAAGGCCCATCGACCCCATACATTGATCCAGCCACTCTCACTTCCACTTTTGCGATAGAGATAATTTCCACTCCTGCCATCCCCACCATCTCTGATATCAAATTCATCATCCAGGACAATGGTTGCAGAAACTATACAATTCCCAAAAATGCTTTTGTGGTAGGAGAGTTACCACAAGCTCCCAGATCACGAGGACGACTGCAATCAAATGAAGTCTCCACATCCCAAACATCCCCTGAAGGATATACCAACTTCAAAAGTTGGGGAGATCTCAACCATGAAGTAATAGAGGAGGACCTATCCCATCTCCTGTATCAAGAAAATAGACTGGAAACTAATTTACCAATGGACAACAGCAGCAAAGGCTTGCAAATGATGCTCGCAATGGGTTATGACAGAAATTAGAAACTGGGCCAAAATGACAATGGGATTTTAATACCCATCATTCCTAAGACACGAATGAGAAGTATTGGCCTCAGATGTACCCCTATGAGTATAACCATATGTGGATGAGGTTCCCCAGTTAAAGTAGTCAAGACTCCCCATAAACCAACACTAGCTAAACTTCACTTACTTGTGTCCACTGGTCGTGTCATAGACAATTTTACATTTGATATAATTGCCATTTGTAGTAGTAGTGGTGAAAAATATCCCATAACCAACCTACCTAGGAGTTTTGAGAAATCCTCACTCCTTATGATTGGCACCCTATCCTATGAGTCTGAGAACCAATCCCATGAGATAAAGCTAGTGTACCCTCAACTCATCGATCATGACCAACGAGGACTGCCGATTCTTGACACATTCAAAAATGATGAGGCATTATCAGAATTCATGGGACAACAAGATACGATACCATGTGGGGATCATAAAGTTAGATTTGAAATCATTTTGGACACACAAGCTTACTACGGGGAGACGATTGAGTCCTTCAGTCGCAAAAGTGAAACTATGAGAATAATCTCAAGGTCCTTGAGTGAAAACCACACTGTGGCACTCTTTGATCCTAAAGTAGTAAAAATAAAGGATGTATCCAATGGTGAAAACCTCTCTGAGGCACCCACAGATGAAGGATTCAATCTTCCCCTCAGTGCTCTACATCGAGAAAAATCAGCAGTTCTAGCAGAAAAATGCAACCCAGTCAACTTGGGAACAGAGGAGACGTCATACATCACATTCTATGTAGTCATTATTGACAGAAGAATAGGAGCTCCTAGCAACCTTCTTAAGAGAGAGACAAGTTAATTTTTCATGGAGCTATGCAGACATGCCTGGGCTTGATCCAGAGATTGTAGTTCATCATCTAGCAGTCTACCCTGAAGCAAAGCTTGCCAGACAAAAAATGAGAAAAATGCATCCTTAGATCACCCTACTAGTCAAAATAGAATTGAAAAAGTTACTTGATGTAGGATTCATAAGACCAATTGACTATCTTGAGTGGGTATCAAACCTAGCTCCTATTTCAAAACCTAATGGGAGCATCCAAATCTACACGGATTTCAGAGACCTAAACAAAGCATGTCCGAAAGATGACTTCTCATTGCCTAACATTGACATGATTGTAGATATGACAACATGACATGAAATGATTTCTCTGATGGATGGTTTCTCTGGGTACAACCAAATAATGATTTCCAAAGAAGACCAACACAAAAAAACCTTCACTTGTCTATGGGGGACCTACTGCTGGAACATGATGTCATTCGGCCTAAAGAATGTTGGGGCCACCTACCAAAGAGCCATGACAATAATATTTCATGACATGATTCAAAAAACTGTCGAAGATTACGTTGATGCCATACTAGCAAAATCCAGAAAGAGGAGAGATCACATAGCAACCTTGAGTGCTATTTTTGACAAGCTGGAGGAATACAAGGTCTACTTAAATCCAAAGAAGTTCATCTTCAGCGTACAATCAGGAAAGCTACTAGGATACATAGTGTCAATGAGGGGTATTGAAATAGATCCCACCAAGGTAAAAGCAATCCTTGAGATGGAGGCACCCAAAACATTGAAACAGTTAAGAGGCCTCCAAGGTAGACTCCAATCAATCTGCAAATTCATAGCACAACTGGGAGATAAACAAAACCCATATTCTCACCTCCTTCACAAGGGAGTAGCATACAAATGAGATGATAAGTGTAAGGAAGCCTTGAATAAAATAAAAGAATACCTGCTCACACCTTTGGTCCTCATGCCACCGATTCCAAGAAAACCACTAATCCTCTATGTGTTAGCAACAAAAACAGCCCTCGATGCTCTTCTAGTTCAACACGATGAAAATGTGATAGAAAGGGCCATCTATTACATCAGCCGCACAATGGTTGGGCATGAGTTAAACTACTCATTCATCAAAAAATCTTGTCTAGCAGTAGTGTTTTCTTTACAAAAATTTAGAAATTACATGTTGGCACACAAAATCAAACTCATCGCCAAGATTGATCCCCTAAAGTACCTACTATCAAAGGCAATGCTCACAGGAAGGATGGCCAAGTGGGTCATGATACTATTCGAGTATGACATTGAATACATAGAATGGAAAGCAATCAAAGGCTAGGTCATCGCAAATCAGCTCGCAGAAGCACTCATCTATTCAAAGAATCCACTTATATCAAAGTTTCTAGATGAATCCATCTTCAATCTTAGCATAGTCGACCATTGGAAACTATATTTTGATGGTTCCTACATGCAACATGGATCAGGAGCCAGTGTCTTCTTCATAACCCCACAAGGGGACTATATACCTAGATCCTACAAGTTGGAATTCCCCTACACTAACAACATTGTAGAATATGAGGCTTTAACCATAGGTCTCAGAATAGTAGTGCAGTGGCACATCATGACCCTCAAAGTATACGGAGACTCCCAGCTGATAATCAATCAAGTGAATAACGAGTACCAAATAAAGGATGATAAGCTGACTCCATACAAGAAATTGGTAGAGAGCCTTAAAGAACCATTTATTGATATCACATTTGAGCAGATTCCCAGAGCAAACAACAAAGCAACAAACACCATAGCAATGATTGGATCCCTACTGGATATCCCTCACAATGTCCCAAAACATGAAAATTTGGTAGAGCAGCTTCTCGTGCCTGCATTCGAGGTCCTAGAGTCATAATTTTTGTGTGAAATCATTGGTCCCAGTGATCCCTAGTACTATGACATTTATACCTACTTGTGAATAGGGGTCCTACCTGCTGACTTACCCTCAAGCCGAAAAAGAACCTTTGTTAAGAAAGCATCCTGATTTGTCATCCTAGGAAATACCTTGTACCGTAGGAGCATAGAGGGAACACTATTACATTTCCTAAACACTGAAGAAGCCTTGACTACTTTAATTGAGGTGCATAATAGGATTTGTGGTTTGCACTCAAGAAGAATGACCTTGGCCAAGAAATTGTTGAGGATGGGGTATTATTGGCCTACTATGGAAAGGCAAGCGCATGGCTACATCAAGAGGTGTTTACAATGTTAGTAGCATGGGGACCTGATCCATACTCCGGCTCAAGAGCTTCATCTGATTGTCACACCATGGCCCTTTTCACAATGGGGGCTTGATATCACAGGGAAAATCACTCCCACCTCATCCAATGGCCACAAGTTTATCATAACTACCACTGAGTACTTTACCAAGTGGGTGGAAGCCATACCAATGACCTACATAATTGGGAAGCAGATATCAAAATTCATCCTGAACTATATCATATGCCGCTATGGCATCCCACAAGCCATTATCTCAGATAATGGGACACCATTCAAGAATGAGGAGGTCCACGACCTTTGCAAAAAAATTCAAAATCCAACATCGCTTCTCCACACCGTACTATCCCCAAGGCAATGGCCAAGCAGAAGCTACTAATAAAACCATTCTGAAGATCCTCAAAAAGACAATCAATGATGCAGGTCGTGATTGGCATTTGTAGCTAAATCCCACCCTCTGGGCTTATCGAACCAACATCCGTACACCCACTGGTGCCACCCCCTTCTCCCTGGTCTATGGATCAAAAGCTATATTTCCCATTTAGATCAAGCTCCCATCACTAAGAATATCATTGCAAAACCTCATCATGGATGAAGAATACAAAAGACTAAATGAGCTAGAGTTGCTAGATGAGTGACATATGGATGCTTTAGATCATTTACAAGTCTATCATAATAGATTAAAGAGGAGCTATAACAAAAATATTAGGAGCAGGACCTTCCATGTCGAAGAACTCGTCCTAAAGGAAAATAAGAAGAATGTCCCAAATCCAAACAGTAAAGGAAAATTTGAACCCAACTGGCTGGGACCATTAGTCATCATAACAAGCCACAAGTCAGGGGAATATCAGTTATCAACACCTAAGGGGGAACCTCTGCAGGAGCCCATGAATAGCTCCCATCTGAAAAAATTTTATGCCTAAATCTTTCAAGGTATAGAACCAAAAAATCCAAAAAATTAGAAAAAGTCCCAAAAAATTAGAAAAAGTCCTGAAAAATGGTTACCTTGATGAAAACCTAGTAAATAGGCATCTTGGTGACAACAAAAAAAATAAAAAAATAAGAAAAATGATCAAAAACAGTAAAGAGAAAAATTGTCCTCTAGTGAAAACCACTTTGGTGGCACTTTGGGCAAGTACCTTGGTGAAAACCTAGCAAACAGGTGCCTTGTGTAAATAAGCACTTTCCATCCACCGGGACCTTCACAGCTTGTTCTGCATCATCCATCCATCAAGCTTCCATCATCCATCACATGCCATATCTCCATCCATCATCCACCTGTGTCTACATCATAACTTGGTCCTATGTTCATGTCATGATCCCTCCTAGTACTACTCAGCCCATTCTCAAGGTCAATTTTTCCTACCTCTATCGAAGTAGTCTATTTTTTAAAGCTGGGGGCATGTTCTCATTGGATCAAATTCATGTATATTCTTGAAGTCCCTAAAATCAAAAAATCCAAAAATATCCAAAAATAAAAAAATCCAAAAACATTAGAAAATCATATCAAAACCCAAAACATCCAAAACATATCAAAATCCAAAAATAGGTCAAAAAGTCAGCCAAAAAGTAAAAAACAGAGTCTTCTTGTCGAACTACGGGTCTCTAGCCTTGAATGTAGGCAAGGTTGATCTTGGATCATCCCCTGAGACACTTAGGTTAGTCCTTTAGGAGTTCGTCTTAATAAACTGGTAGTCCATTTGTTCATATCTCATCAAATAATTGAGTCTGTGTCAGTCGAACTACATGGTCTCTATGTGTATAATGTAGGCAAGGATAATCTAGTTGATCAGCCCCCAAGGCCCCTAGGATAGGTCTTTAGGTTAGTCTCTTGGTCAAAATTTTAGAAAACCCCAAAACATTTGAAAATTGAAAATCAAAGCATTTCAAAAATCTCAAATATACCAAAAACAACCTCAAATATTTCAAAAAGCATAAAAAAATCCAAATATTTGAAAAAATCCATCTATCCCCATCTTGCTTTCACCCACAATAATCGATGATTGCCAATAATAAATCATCATCATCCTCAACCTTTGGTGAAACAGTTGGAAACAAGTCTAGGAGATTGAAAGTGAACTCTCAAAATGTCAAAATCTTAAGTCTAGGTCAGTACATAAGCAAGTTAGTAAACTCTTTGTGTCAATAGCCTATCATCCAATCAAGTTCCATATCAGAATCATCTAATATCATCATGTCCTAGGATGAATCCTTCCTACAATGGACATCAACATTAGGCATCATCGTAGTTTAGTCTTGGCTAGCAGTATTGAAGAACATTAGCTTGTTTGCTTACTTTATCTTGGTCCTTTTGATTTATCTTATTGCGCTCATTCCAAGGACCTCTCAATGATGTCTAATCAAAATATTTAGAGAGATAGGAATGGGGCAATGATCATTATCTTTTTATTTGTCGTTCTTGTTGGATTTCTTTGTAATATAACCTCGGCGAATACTTGCTTTATTAGGTGTGTATGAAAGGTGTTTTAGATATCTTGTTGACCACATAGGAAGGCTTGCCTTCCTATGCTTGGGTCTGAGATGTTTGAAGTACCTGAAGTGCATCCTAGTAAGGTTTTCATGTGTCTAGGTGTGAATAGGAGTACTCCTATCTGATTATCAAGTCAAATTCTATCACACTAGGAACAACGCCATCTTGGTTCTTCATACCTTGATGCATCGTACTTATGTGTGTTATCAAACATAAGATAATTGGTCCTTTGAAAATCCCAACTCCTTGGCAAGTAATCATCATCACCATCATCATCTCATGTCTTGCTGGAATCTCTTAGATTCTTCTACCTCTTGCTTTTCATGCTAACGTGGTACCATGGCAGTTAATCAAAAAATCACTATCATCCTGCATCCACAAACCGTCAACACATTACATATTGCATATTGCATAACATATAGGAAATATTAAAATCATATCATAACATTACATTTCCATTATACATAATATAGATTAGTTATTCTAAGCATCTCAAAAATCATTACATTTCATTCATTTTACATAAATATAAAAACAATCATCCCATAGCATTATAAACATTTGCATCATCATAACATCATTTCTATCATAAAATTGCATAATCATCCCATAACACATATAAGAATCCACACATCATATATTAAAAGCATCCATTTGAATCTCATAACCATCATATTCCATATATTATCATTTCATCACATCATCATAAGTACATATCATACATAGAAAAAGTACATTATATCATACCATCCATCACTGCATAATATAGATTTGTTAGTCTACGCATTTGCACATCATAACATTTTGCATACATCATTAAAAATGTATAAGAAAAGGTACTAAAAAAGAAATGCATCCATACATCATCCATCCCATAAACATCATGGCATCGTACGATAGAATCATTGCACAACATATAGAAATAAGAACCGTCCATAATGCATCAAAGTAAAGATAGAACATCGCATTGCAACATCGTCATCTTATATCATATATATCATCAAAATATACATGTTATGGTACAAAAAATTGGATCAATGTACGCATGTAACGTCAATAAGTACAAAATGGCCCATGGGGCTATAAAAAACAATCCCATTGGACACAAAAATAATCATATCTCGATCAAAGTAAGGGCTAGCCCTGCTGGTTGCTACCCTCGCCACCTGCTTTCTCCCCGTGCTACTCTGTTGGTTTGTGGTTGGTCCTCTGTGAAAAATCTGGGACTTAGCTTGGCCTCAACACAACCTGGGGCTAGTGCATCCTATAATAATTGGCCTCCTAAACAACCTCCCTGTATGCTCGAAGTGATACTGTGCTCTAAGAGGAAGAGGAAAACATGTTCTCTTTCTGCTACCGGTGGCCCATCTCGGCTACTACTTGTAACTCTGCAGCCTGTCTCTGTAGGACTACCTAATCTCGTTCTTCCCATAGTTGATCTCTCTCAGTTGTTAATGACTGTACCTGGGCCTGCAACTGCAAAATCTACCCATCTCTAGGATATGGCTGTAGGGGTGGCTGCACGTTGGGCTGATCCTGGTCCCCATCTCTGGGTGGTGTCAGGATGCTATCCTGGTGTCCGTCTTGATGTCTCAGATCCTGATCCTATGAAGGGGCATCCTTTCTCTGCTCTCCCTCTTGTTGATGTGGGACTTCCTGATCCTGAACTAGCTGAACCGATGGTGGCCCACCACCACCCTGATCCTAACCTCCCTTCCCTCAGCCTCGACCTACTCCCCTACCTCTTGCCCTGCGTCGAGCAGATGGTGCCCCCAGAACTATCAAACAAAGTGATAGCTTGAACCAATCTCTATAGGCCTGTGTGACCCTTGGATCTACCTACCCTTGGTCATATGGCCATGGCCTATCCACTAGCTGCATGAAACTCTGAATGGCCTCATGGGCAGGTATGTACCAACCCCAGGAGCTCTGGCTCACTGTCCTCACAAAAATAGCCATGTACTAATCATCTAACCTATTTTATGGCTCGCTGAACTTTCTCTGAACCCTACCTAACAGGTACATCTCAATCATGATGTGCTCTCACCCCAACATAAGTCTGTCCTGGCGGGAAAATAACAACTGTTGTGCATCATCAAACCAAGCGGGCTATCCAAGGTATGACCACCATCTGAACACTCGCATATCGTTAAGGACCCTCCTCCTATGAGGAATCCTGTGTTGTCTGGTGTGTGTGAATGAGAGGCCTCCTTTGTATCGCCAGACCATTGGATCATCTGGCTCCATTGAAACAACAACTCTCAGCCGAAGCATAGGGATGTGCTACCACGTCCAGATATGTAGGAATGTGACCCCCACCCCAAGTGCTCTTCTGTCCAAGTAGGAAAACTCATGAATATCCCTGTAAAGTGAGGCTAGTAGAACTAGCCCCCATCCAAACAATGTTTGACGAGGGAGCAAACCCGAGACACAAAAAAAACTCACAAAATAGAGAATAATATTTTATTCAATATTATGAAATTCTTACATGAAGAGGATCACAAATCCTCGAGCTCTGTGATACATGCAAATTACAGACTTACAAAAAATTACCCAGATTCCCCTTTCGCAACATGCGAACTTCTTTCCCCAAAAAGTTACCCAAAAATCAGAAACTAGCCCATAAATAGCCCCTCTTTGGTTTGGAGCCAAAAACAACATTCAAGATATGAGTTTTGGCGGTTTGGTGCCAAAATTACAATTTGAAATTCAAGTTTAAATTCACAGTAAAAAATTAGCACATTTCTAAAATATGCACCAACTTCCGATAGCCATAACTTTTAATCCGACCGTCAGATCTTCAATGATAATACCTTTTCAGAAAGCTCTCGAAAAGGAAATTTTCTACTAAGTAGCCCTTTGGTGGTCTAGTTTGGCATTTCTGCAAATTTTCAGGCCCATCCAGGACCGTTTAGTGCCTCAAACTGAGCTTGGAAGGTTTTTCAGGGCAAAAAGCAGAAACTGGAACTTGAATAACTTTCAAATCGTGAATGATCTTGACCTGATTCTTTCGCCAGAGTGTGTATTTTTCCATCCTAAACCTTCCCATAAATTTCTATCTTCCCACGCCTTCAAATTCAAACCTACTAAAAATAGCAGTTGAGCAGAAAAAGCAGAAAAACAATTCTGAAAGTTGGAAACTCTTATTTGACGAAAAGGGTATCCAAAAATGCAAAAAAACATCTACAAAAAGAAAACAACAGGAACAAAAATGGAAATCATCTTTTTAGGTGATGCAAGATTGCCCTCACACCACTGGATGCTTTTGCATCAATGTTAGTCATCATTAGACCATGCACTCCCAAAAAAGCCCCCATCCTGGACTGAAATATCGGCCTCTCCGATCTGGTGCGACAAGATATGATATAATGGCTGCAATGACTAAATGGTAGGGTGACATGATAGGCCTGTGGCGCTCCAACTCGATCTGACCCTCATAGAATACAATCTAGTCAGTGTCCATGATGGCATAACAGGCCTTCCTCCTGGCATCCATATCATAAATGATCTGCTCACCGTGAATGGGAAATCTCAGGACCCGCAACACGTCCTCCGGCGTGACTGTGGCCTTGCCCATCGAAAGGTAGAATGAGGAGGTCTCACTATTCCACCTCTCAACAAGTGTCGTCATCATGCCCAAGTGTGTCTGTACAGGCGATGCATAGGCGATGTACAAAAGTACCATCTCTCCTAGGTGCTCCTGCTCTCGATCGGTAAAATCCCTCAAAAGGCCAAAAATCTCTTGGGACCTATGCTTGTGAGAGTAGATCTCCCTCACCTCCTCCTACATCAAGAAAGTCACCATGTTAAATTTCATCGAAGAAAGTAACCCCAGCGTCATTGCTTATGAAGGCGGTGCAGTTTGCAAATTTCAAACTGTGACACTAGAGCCCTCAAACTCCCAAACTGCACTGCAGTGGTTTAGTTTGCAAGGGCGTCGAAATTTAGCAAGAAACCCTAACTCTAAAGAGCACTGTGGTGATGCAATCTGCAAAGGCAGCGGAGTTTGGAATTTAACCCTAAATCCAAAACTGCACCATGGCATCGGGCCTTGCAACAACAGCGTAGTTTAAATGTCGAGCGTCATAGTTTAAAAATTCAGCAGGCCTATATAGCGCCGCTCCTAAGGACCTACTTTTTAAACACAATAAATGAATGTGAAAATTGAAAAAAGACGTTGGGTCAAGTTGACTCACCAGTGGTCCAGTGTCAGGAAGCCTCTGATGTGTCTATAACCTGTCAAAAATATGCATGGGGAGTTGTCGTTGCGCCATCTTGCCAAGGTTTCAAAGCTCAAAATCACAAAATCTCTCAAGGCTAAATGTGAAAATGAATTGGAAGTGGCTCCTCGAGGCCTATTTAAGACTAAAAATTAGGGTTTTTTGACCCCGTTTAGCTATCCTGCTAGGGTTTTGGTCCCTCAATCCCATTTTTGTCTGTCTGAAGGCCATTTTGCATCATTTTTCATGTTTATCTCATTTTTTGGCCTCCTGGAGCCTTTCTGGACCCGTCAGGCACCTTGTCCTCTTTTTTCGCGAGATCACCCAAAAAATAGAATTTTCATCTGATCTCTCGAGGGGGCAGTATAGCAGCATGTTTTTTCCACTGGGGCAACAATGGGTCAAATTTTGAAAGTAGAGAAATTTTGGCCTTTTTTATAGAGACAGTTTATTCTTTGAAACAACGCAACAAGTGCATCGCTTCAAAGAGGGGAAAAATGTAGACACACAAAATGTATTGATTGACATTGTACATCTGATCCTGACTACTAACACCATTTCATCTTAAATAATCCCTCGGTCTAACCATTTAATCAAATACCCTTATTTGATTAAATTCATCAATTTTCCTATCTTAATTAAATAAATCATTTATCTGATTAAGTCATTCTTTCTTGTTAATTAAATCAATCAATCTGATCTAATTATCCATACTTAATTAAATAAATCAATTTTATTTAATTAATCTCTAAAGTCTACCTATTGAATTAAATAAATTAAACCATATTTGATTTAATCTAACTTCATCTCCTTTAATTAAATAAATAAAAAATATCTATTTGATTAATCCTTTTATCATATTATTCTCATATTTGATTTAAATTAACCCATAAATCTAAGTCAAATTTGTCACATCATCTAATCCCTCATTAAATTAATTAATCGTTGATTAATTTAATCCTAATTCATGTCCCATCCTCTAGCTTTTTCCACTTGCACATGAAAATAAATTTAATTCATTTATTAAATCCCTATTTTCTCTCAACATGGCATAATAGGGGAATATTCCTTCAAATTTGAATTCAAATCCAAGTGGACTTTTTCCTTCCAAAAAGGCATTTATTTCACCTCACAAGTCCTTTTTCATTGAGCCAAGTGGCCATTACTCCATTTGACTCTTCATCCACCTTGTCATTTCAAAAATTTCAAATTTTAAATAAATGCATTTATGGGTACATTCATCAAAATGTGCATATCCTTCATCCACCCATCTCTTGACAAGTGGCACCTTGCCATTGGTTGAAAGTTAGTCCCACATTTCTCTATTTTGGGCATTTCTCCAACTTGTCATTCTATAAATAAGAGGCTTCTTTCCTCATTTGATCATCCACAATTTGAGCAAACTTACTATACTCAAATCCATACTCAAGCATAGCAATTCTCATTCATTTCATCAAGTCTTAGCTAGGTTATGGAGGTTTTTCATCATGGAGCACATTTGAGTCATCAACAGAGTGGATCACTGTTCATCACACATCAATCTTGCATCATAGGAGTTGGGAAAGGGCCAATTTTCATATCAAATTGGCACTAATTGCCTCATAAGATCAAGAGTTTGTATTGCTTTTTAATAAGATTTAATCTATCTTATTTCTTTTTGTAGTGTTCTTGCTTTCATTCCTATTTGAGCATTGTTAAATGGATTTTATGGGGAGCTTAGATTCTAACTTTCCTTTCAATCTTCTAATGTGTGTGTTTGTTATGTTTTGCAGGTACTAGGATCTTGGTTCACACACTTTAAACCCTGCATCATTTGAACAAATAGTTAACATCTTGCGGTCTCATTTAGCCTTTCAAAGAAGATTTTCCAAATATTATCAGCATATCTTCTACAAGTGCATTATGGAATCTTACCTTCCATGTGCTGCAAAATATCCTCATCAATATTAATCAAAAACTTTGGCTTTCTACACAAAATTCTAGGTGGTGTTCTCATAGGTACATACATCTCAACATTAACAATTTCATCAATATTTAATTGAGGTGGGCTAGATTGTGTACCTTCGATCGAGGGTGGAGTAGAAGACATACCTTGATCATCATGTGGGGATGATGGCATACCTTCTTCGTCAAATCCGAGTGATGATGTACTCTCAACTTGAGATGCAGTGGATGGTGTCCAACCATATTCACTTGCGGTAGATGGTGTCCCTCCAAATTTGCTTGTGCTTAATGATGTACCTTCATATTCACTTGCAGTAGAGGGTGTGTCTCCAACTATGGTATATGCATCTGTCCGAGCATGACACTTTCACATTCGTTCCCTTTGTGCTGCCAATTTCTTTTCTCTTTTTGACGGTTGAGGTTCCTCTTCAATTGGCTTGTTTTCGTCAATCGTTTCCAATTTCTTCTTTTCATGATATGTCGCCACCTGTTCTCTCTCATGTTATTTGATGGCTTCATAATATTCATCTGTTAGTTTCTTCCTTGTTCATTTCTTCGGCATGGCGGGTAATTCTACCTATAGCATGGTAATGAGACGAATATTAGTTCCTCAAAAATGTATCCATTAAAATAAATGAAATATATATGTCATTCAAGGCTTCATAAATAAGAAGCATAGGTGATGAGTAGCTTTACTGATGAGGTAATTTAGAAATAGAGATGAAAACCAAAATAGTTTAAATAGGTAGTAGAATTTTCAAAATGTGCAAAAAGTGCTAAGTTGTGAAATTAACAAATAGTGATGGGTTTGATGTAGACCTGGGAGGCTCAATCACAACCAAATTGAAAAAATTCCTTTAAGAGGCATCTAACAAGATTAATATGACCTATTTGAACAAACCAAACAACCCTCAAAGCTTGAAAATCATCAGAAGTTAGATTTCACACTTTCACCCCTTGAACCCTAGTAGGAGTGGAAACTTAGTTTTTTCCCAATAACTCAAATGTTCTCCAAAACACTAGACAAAATCTTGATGGTTTTAGACACTCATTTCAGAGTTATTACACATATCTCAATGTCAAGTACAAGTCCTTTGGACCAAATCCCCCAAAACACCCCTTCTAGGCTGACCTAATTAGGCTGATTAGGCCTAATTTGCAAAGCAACATGCCCTCAAACTTATCACAGGACCTTGAACCTTGGGGCAGCATTTCTTAGGTTCCCAAATCTCCAAAACCACAACTAGATTCCTCTAGTATAGACAAATTCATGCCAAACCTGAAAACCCTTGTTTTATGCACTATTCAAGAGGGTTTATTGAATATGCTACTTCCACAACCTCCCAGACTTTAAAACAAACTTGAACAAAGGACATTAACCTTGAACATGCCTAAAAGTTCAAAACATCATGACCTCCCATAGAGATTCTTCCAAACCCTAGGCCTAAGCCCTCATTCATATTCATATTTGTTCACAAAACTCACTATAGCAGCAGGTTTATTACTCCTATTTATTTCCTAGCACTCAAATCATGCATCCTACACTTAAATCAGACATCATAGGGTCCCTTACATGAGTTACAGTTGCCACAGAAGATGTAAGGGCCCTTTAAATCATGTTTTGTTCATAAAACCCTCAAAACAGGGGTTCCCGGGCTGTGCACAAGAAAACACTTAAAGAAAGCTTCAAAGTATTTATTAAGCCTCAAACTAGATGGAAATCATAGAAGACTTATGCCCCTACACTATTCCAAAAGATACTTTCATAATACAAGACTTTATGTTACCGTACAGGTTAGGAAAAAACCAGAAAACATAAAAAATTGTTGCTAAACTTGAGATTTCAATGTATTTTCTTCTCAAAAACTCCAAATCAAACTTAAATTTTGTGTCTACATGAAATTTAAAGGCTTCTTCTTCACATCCCACTAACCAACTACCTTGCAACTGAATTTCAAACCCTTAATGACCGTTGAAGGCCAAGTTTACATCATTTACACATGATATAACAATAATATTACTCATATTGTAAGTTTGCACCCCTAACACCTATAACTCACTAAAACCACACCAATGGCTTGAAATGAGCCTTATTACATCCAAAAACACTAATATTGCACACTTTACATGTGAATTCAAAAACTTTCCTTCAAAGGCTACAAAGATAGTTTAGTGCAAGATCACCATTTTTCACATTTTAACACCTAAACTCAAAAACTCAACCTAAGACATGCTTAGTGGTCTTGATTGACCTTATTCAAAACAAAACATGCTCAAATACTCATCCAACTACCTATTAACCTCATAATTACCATCAAATGATCAAATAAGGAGGATGAGGTGTAGGTGCTCCTGCACCAGGGTTGTAAAAGTGTATTAAAGAGGGAGACCAATGGTCACCTCTTTCAAATGTTAGTTTTGGAAGTTGAAGTGGTTTGTTTTAGGAGGGAAACATTATCAAAGGCCATGAGAAACTTGAATGGAGGATGATCCTTGGATTGGGTGTCAAACCAAATGAGGAAATGTTGAGTTTTCCTTAAGAAAAATGAGGTTTTGGTGAGTGAAATTGAGTTTCTGAGTTGGAAAACATTATTTTTATGTTAGATTGAGCATGAGCAGGGTATTTTAGGCTTGTTTGAATAGTTGTCAAGTTTTTGAGTGTTTGGCAAGTGCTAGGGAGAGGGTTTTATGGTTTGGGTGGTAAATGATTGAATCTCTAGAATATAACGCTGTAATTTGAAGTTTTGATAGATATAAAGTGTTTCCCCAAGGTTTTAGGAGATTTGGACAAGTTTTTAAGGTGGCCCCTTTGTAAAAGTGGGCTAATTTGGGCCCTTAAAAGTGTAGAAAACCTGATTTGTGTAGTTTGGTACAAAACAAGCATTGGTGATTGTTGGATATGTTGAAAGGCTCTGTAATGGGTCCCTGATGTGTGTTGTGTTGTGAGTTGAAAGGTTGTGTGAGTGGAATTATACCCAATTGAGTGACTTTGATATGCTACAAGGAACAGTGTGAATATGCTGAATGAAGAAGTCATGATGAAATTGTAATTGAAAATTGTGTTTGCAGATTGGAGTTGTGTGTTTGTGTGTTGCAGGCCTCCCCTATTGCATTAGGAGTATATTCCAATTTTTTAGAGACATGTATGGAAAATTTGGTAGCATAAACAAGGAAATCAACTGGTTTGTATAACTGTTTCACAAAATATCTCGGTGAAAGCTTTGGAAGCATACACAAAGTAAGTCAATTGTTAAATAACAAAATGCCTCAAAGAGATGTGGTTTAAAATGTAATTGGAAAGTGTATAGAATTGTAATTTAAAATGTCCATTGAAAACCTAAGGTTGTAACATGACAAACAAACAATGATCAACATGGAATATGCAAAACAACAAAAATGAAAGAAAGCCATAATAGAGATTAAAAAATGTAGAAAAGACTTCACATACCTAAGAAACCAGAGTTTCAAATGGAGTTCTACCCAATTATGTAGCCTTTGGTTCTTCTTTCCTCAAACTCCTCAACAATTTGACTTTTTCAAAAGCTTGTTCCCCTCCAAACTTCAATTGTATATTAGTTATCACTAGAATTCAAAATTGA
The DNA here is from genome assembly GCA_007258455.2 of Sequoia sempervirens. Taxonomy (NCBI): domain Eukaryota; kingdom Viridiplantae; phylum Streptophyta; class Pinopsida; order Cupressales; family Cupressaceae; genus Sequoia; species Sequoia sempervirens. The sequence continues at coordinate 9,357,098 of VDFB02058242.1, forward strand.
ATTGATATTATATGCATTTCAATGTGAAAACTCTACAATTTCATGGAAAGGTGGTGGAAAGATCATGAAAAAAATGTTGGAATCTAAAAATCATGCATGGACACTTCACTCAAGCATCAAAAAGCTACTTTTTGTTAGAGCATGCACAAAACTAGGAGAATATACAAAATGTGGGCCGACATCACAGGTATATTGTGTTTTTTACCATTTTTCTAGCAAGATATAACACACTCACATTATCACACAAGCGCGCTATTTCTTGCTAGAACAACCATGTCTCTAATTATTAAAAACGTGCTCGCGTTATCATAAAATTGGTTTTTTTATAGATTTATTTTCTCTCTTTGTCTATACTCTCTCCCACTCTCTCACACCCTCTCTCCCAACCTCTCACCCACTTGCTTACTATCTCCCACCCTCTCCCACTCTCTCCCACTTTCCCAACCTTTCCCACTCTCT